>VYZU01014838.1:0-18478 GCA_013401355.1 Ceyx cyanopectus | reverse complement strand
AAGTGGTGCACTGCTCAGCATTGCTAGAATCATCTGAAAGCATATTCTGCATATTGAAAAACTGTTTCATCTTTCTTCCTTCCTTTGCCACTCTAATTCAAACAAAGACTTCCTACCTCAGTTTACATAGCTGACAGCAAAAGTCAAAAAATGCCAAAAAATAATTAAGACAGATACATATATATATTTTATACATTATATCTCTATGTGCACACATACATGCTGGGAAGATAAATAGTTTAAAGACATCTCAACAGAATTCCAGTTTGAAAGCCACCTGAGTTTTTTTATTTGGAGAGGGGGAGAAATGACCTGCCTCCTACTCTACAAAGCAGCTGAATAATCTTTTCCTTTGCCCACATTACAAGCCCTGAATAATGTTTATAAAATGTTAGGGAATCCCGGTAGGTTTCCTATTTAACAAGCCATGTATGACAAATCACAGTGTAATGTACTACGTTCTTAATCTTTAATTAGAATGTGAATATCTGCGCAAGAACGCAGTTAACTTTGACACATTAAATCTTCTGGTTAAAGTGCCTTACAGGAAGTGCAAAGATGAAACACTGCAACAATCTACTGCCTCTCTCCATTCACCCAGACAGTTGGGGAAGGATGATAACATCTTGTAATACCTGCTCTGTAGTAATTAATCGCTGTGGTATTTAGGACCATTCAAGTAGACAAATATGACAGAGACAGGGACAATTAGGAACCTTGTTCAAGCTACATTACTATTTGTTTTGAGGACTGAGAACCATGATTTCAAAACAGGAAAAAGAGACAAACCATTTCTATAAACACAGATCACAGGGTTACTATCCACTGAGAGAATTTTTATTTCAAAGTGAAGAGGGGTGGACTCTAAGAGTCAGGTTTCTAAATACTGCTGCTTTTCTTTCTCTGAAAAGTGCTTGAGAAGAAGAAGAAAGGAAATATTATTTCTATTATGGGATTCAAGGGAATCACATGAAATTCAAAACTTGCCAACTAGTTCTTTTTGTAGATACTGGGTGCCACTGAACTGCAACCTCCTGTCAGTGAGGTAGTGACTGGTGACACAGAACTGGCAATCCGACAGCTCTCCTGCAGCTGAGTTAGAGCTTGTTAGGAAAGGCGGAGCAGCACTAAGAGAAAAAGATTCAACACGGTCTCTGCATGTGTCTGTTTTACCAGCAGGCTGTCCCCTTGGATCCCTGGGCAGCTCAGGTTCCAGGACAGTGCCAGCACGGTGGGGGTGCCAGTCTGCTCCCTCCAGGGCCCTGTGAGCCCTCACCCCCACTGCCTGCCCATTTCTTCTGCTACAGCTACTTTGCTTTTCCAGTCACTGCCTCTTCACTGATTGAGTTCACATTAGTATGATGAGACCAGTGGGTAATTGACCAAGACCTTTGCCTGCTAACCTCCACAAAACTGGCCTGGGTTTGGTTGTGGCATTCCCATAAGAGAAGTTGTGCAATTCTCTTTAATTTTAAAAGAGCAATGATAAGAACTACAAAAGAAAAGCACAAAGAAAAATCAAAACCTGCCAGCACCAAAAAGTCACCTCAGTACATTCACATCCATCAATTCAGCTCTGATTACTTTTGCTCACATCATAAATCATAGCAACACAATCTTTTTTTTGACCTTGTGGATCAGTTTTACAGCATTCAGGATGATTTCTTACATGCATGTTCTTAATTAAAGGTAATAAAAGAAAGGCTCAATATTAATGGAAAAATCAATTTGTTATAGACTTTGGGTAAAATTTTCAGGATCCTTTTGTTACTTTTCATCCTGAATTACATGAACTGCAAATTCCTATAGTCATTCTTTCTTGGGAAAGAGAAAGGGATGTGGATACAGTCACATAATGAGGGGATATGCAAGGAAAAAATAAAAATCTCTGCAATCTATCGCCTCCTCTCTTTGAAAGAAAAGAAAAAAAAAGGACAAAAAGCCTTTAAAATGGCAGATTTGGTACAGATGGAGGATTCTTTTAAACAGAATAGTGGAAACGTCCTTTTACATTATCACTACTGCTCCCCAGCCAGATGGAGTGCTTATGATTACAGGCTTGGAAACGACTTGCAAACAAAGCAACACATGGCAGAATTCAGCAGAAAGAAAAACATGGTTTGACATGAGATACAAACAATATCAATATCCTCCAAAGAATGGCAAAGCTGAAGCAGTTTAAACCATAACCTGGTGTTAGTAATCCAGATTTTGCAACAAGAAAAATAATTTTTTTTATCTTGGACTGCAGTGGATGACACTTCAGAGAGTTCAGGAAGATGAAGAGTCAGCTGAAGCCCAGCACAGCAGGGCATTTATAGCCTATGGTATTTCAAGAACTCTTTTTAGAGCACAAATGGTTGACAGATAGCATCAGTACAGATGTGTGTTTAGACAGCAAACACCTACAACGAGCCCTCAGTCTGAGACACTTCTTATATCACAAGTAGCAGTGGCATTAGCTGAGATACTCACAGAATCACAGTGTCAGGGGCTGGAAGGGACCTCGAAAGACCATCTAGTCCAACCCCCTGCCAGAGCAGGATCACCTAGATCGGATCCCACAGGAACAGATCCAGGCAGGTTTGGAATGTCTCCAGAGAGGGAGACTCCACAACCCCCCTGGGCAGCCTGGGCCAGAGCTCTGTCACCCTCACTGAAAAAATTCTCCTCATGTTTACATGAAACTTGCTATGCCTCAGCTTCCACCCATTGCCCCTTGGCCTGTCATCGGGCATCACCAAGAAGTCTCTGGCTCCATCCTCCTGGGGGGCACCCATAATATATATTTATAAACATTGATGAGGTCCCCCCTCAATCTCCTTTGAAACCCCAACAACAGACAAATCAAACAAACAAAAAAACCCAAAACAAACAAACACAGGAAAACCACAGAAACAAAAACCACAAATAAACAACAACAAAACCCACAAACAGAATAACACAAAAATACCCACACAAACAAACAAAACAAAAAATCCTAAACAAACAAGAAACCCACAACCTTATAAAATGATAGGAAAACAATACTCCAAACATTAAGCTGAGGACACACAGTAAAATGAAGATATATAGTTTTTTCTTCCCCCAGAAAATCTGCTTCCTGCTCCTGTGTAATCTTGGATAGAGAATGTATTCTTGGATAGAGAATATCTACAAAATCTGTAAATACTGCAGTAATTTTATTCTTCTTCCTTCAGTCTTTCACAAGGATACTCCCATGCCATCATGCCAAATAATTTAAAGATCTGTTATGAGATATTTTCAATCTCTCTTTAAAGGCTTCCCAACTGAGTGCACGCTCTCCTTCCATTCTTCCTCAGCAGCAGCCAGGATCAAACCTCACAGGCTGAAATGTGATCACTTTTAAAGAACAGCCTGCAGTAATTTTTTTCAGAAGCCTTCAAACACTTTAAAACAGCATTGCCCTGCTGGGACCTGTGAATTTTAGCACGTTACAGATACTCAAAATGCCCAAGAAAGACAGACACTGAAGCTCAGCAGTGTTTACTCTGCAAGATCCGTAACAGCTCCTATTACCTTACCCTCAGCACTTCACCTCCTCAGTACAGGCTACTTTCAATAGCAGGGCAAAGGGCTCTTGGGATTATGGACTAAAATAAACAATACATGTATGGTATGAGAGGCATGCCAGAAGCATTTGAACTGCTATCTGCAAAACCACTTAATAATCCATTTTTTAAACTTGAGTTGTTCCCCTGTGCTATCAGAGTAGGCTACATATTGCCAGCCTACCCTGCTCATCATCTCAAGCTTTCTGAAAGGGCACTATTGGTTTCATTTTCATCCAAAAGTTGTGGTTTTTCAGGCTCATGTTCTAAAGCTCCTTTAACTTCCAGCAACCCTGGGGCTAAACCATCAGTACATTCTTCCCCACAATACCCCTGTTCCCTGGGAATAGCAACAACTGTGACCAAGTAGATTACAGACTGTTAGTTAAATCCAACATTCCTCTCCAAAATGGACCATGTATTATTCGAGAGTTTCACCAGTGAGAATTCAGCAATTTCTCTTCCTTCTTTGATACTCATTGCCATGGAAAAGATGCATCTTCCACCTGTATCCTAGGGAAAAGTAATTTTGCAGAACCATTGCTACAGTATCACAGAAATCCCATTATGTGCTGCTGTGTGAAAATGAAGAATCAGATAATACTTATCAAAGCAACTTCTTGCCATCAAGATCACTCTAAACCCTTGAAATCATAAAAATAGAGTAGCAAAGGTTCATTCTACCATTGTGTAAGCACTGCAAAAAGCAGCAATCTAAAAGCCCTGTGCTTTATGAAGACTTCCTTCTCTCTCACTGAACACCTAAGCAGATACTCATATAATTGACTTGCTATGGACAGCACCTTTGAAAAACATGGAGGTAATAAAGCTGGAAGCTGGAAGAAGCATTTTCCATAAGCACCATGATGAAAATCCCATGATTGACTCCTGAGCAAACTGACTTGTCACTACCATGATTGGAAAAAGAGCTCGTAAAAGCCAATTAGGAAAGGAAAAACCAAAAGCCAGAGACTTCAGGCAGCCCTGTGTGCAGTCAAACTACAGACCTCACATGAACTCTCATGGTGAGGAGGGAAGAGCAAGGACAAAGAACTATATATGGAAAGCACAAGGAGACACAATACCAGATCTTCCTATATCATCTGGAAGCATTGCTGATGGTGGCAAATCCTGTGCTGCTTAATCAGATGGCTTGTTGCATGCCAGGCATCTTGTTCCAAGTCATGCTGAAAAGTGGGATTTTGTACAAATTGAAAACAGCAACTGCCTTACTCCTTTGACATAGCTCTCTGGAGCAGAGGACTCCAGATCTGAGAGACTCCTTGGATCTGAACAGCAGAGCTCAGTGTTTCTGTTAAACACAGAAGTTCTGTTTGTTAACAAAAAATAATGTTAGCAAGATAGTGAAATTAGTGGGTGATGATGGTCTCCATAGGTGCATAGGCATATAAACAAATAAAAGGAGAAGGAAAAAACACATGCTAACCTTATTACTGCACCACAGCACAGAAGATTAACAGTTCAGAAAGAACTTGTTCAATTTTTCAAGAAAACATGCCCAAAAACTAGTTAAAAAGTATCAGAGGAATGCTACATATAGTATCTTTTTGTATATTGGACCATGTGACAAAAAGTTGGTGCTCAGTCTGGATTCTCTTTCTAGCAATTGTCAGTATTCCAGGATTTCCTGGAGCAAAGAATTACATCATTAAAAGTCAGGGTGATAACAGCAAAGTATTTCATCCTAAAGTTGAGTTAAGCAGCAGAAATGTGGCTGCTGGCAAATAAGCCCTTCCAAATACCCCGTCTTCGTTGTCTATCTTTCAGGCTTATTCTGAACATAACTGCAGTAAGAAGCCACAACAGAACTATCAGATGGTTTCAAAATGTTCAGATGTGGTTTCTACACAGAATAAATTGCTCTTGTGCATACGTTCCAAGAGCAATACTGTAAAGTCAGTAGTTGTCCAGAATACCTGACAAGTGACTGTCTCCCCAAGGAGCAATATTATGGTCAAGGCTTTTAAACAACTCATTCTGTTTCTTGCTCCAGTGTGCAGACTACAGCCAAATTATTAACCTGTAAAAATGTGTGCAGACACAATTAAAGCTTTCACAAGAAAAATAACATGACAAAAGCCTGTCTATGAAGTGATGGGATTTCTAATACCTGCAGAGCTTAAGAACACTGAACAAAAACTAGAACAAAAGAAAGAAATTGTCAGGAAGAGATTAGCAAATACAATTACAGAGGAAGGTAGGCAAAAGGAGTTCTCAAAATCCCATGTAACCCTATTTCTAAGGATTCTGTGACACTTGGGAGCATTAGAGCTCCTCTACAGGCAAAATGCACTCAGCATCAGTCAGCAGGAGGTTAAAACAAGATGCCACTGAACAAGCTCCTGGTCACAAACAATCAATCTGAGCCCTGCCTACAGACATTGTATGGGAGAACTTGCTGCTTACATGGGGCCACAGCTTGCTGTTTTCCAAGGCACTGTCAGGACTGTTGGACTTTTTATCCTTTAAGAGTTAGCATTTCAAAGTACTCTGAAATTATTTCAAATTACACTTTGGAAGAACTTTCAAGGAAAACTACAAGTTTAAAATCTCTCATAGTCATTACAATGATGTACAATAAACCCAAAGAAAAATGAGTGATTATAGCTGTGGTTCATTTCAGCATCACTCAAAAGTTATCCTCAGCCTCAGTATTAGCACAGACTGATTGTTAGGACACACACGAATTAGTCACCAAAGGATCAAAAGAGTGCTATAATAATTCACAGCTAAAAGATGTTTCCAGCTAAAATATTAACCTGTATTTGTAATGGAAAATTATTAAATCTAGTTTTAACTTCCAGTAAGCTCTCTGTTCTATAAGTTCCTCCTTATTAACTTTCTTCTGCAAGGTACTATTATTTCCAAAGGAAATGTTCTCCAAGTAGAAAGCACCATAAGCTATACAATCTGAAGTGCACCGTCACCTGCAACATAGTCACAGCAAAACCTGCAGTGATTTCTGCTACTCAACTTTCACTCTGAGCTATTCAGTAGCATAAAATCAAGGTGTGGACAGACTAAAAAA
This sequence comes from Ceyx cyanopectus, assembly GCA_013401355.1. NCBI lineage: Eukaryota > Metazoa > Chordata > Aves > Coraciiformes > Alcedinidae > Ceyx > Ceyx cyanopectus. The sequence goes on along the minus strand of VYZU01014838.1, from coordinate 11,857 downwards.
AAATATCTATAATTCACTGATATATAATTCCTGCTTCTCGGGGGTCATTAATCATGTACAAAACTGTCTCAGATCTAATGCCACACTGAAATGTTTGGGTAGCAAATACAAGAAACTTCCATGATCTTTTCCTCCTCAAATTTTAAGTGGGGCAGTTACACTAGAATCTTACTGCCTTTACTCTTGTAATTCAAAGAGCACTGAGGCTGTGAACAATACTTTCCAAGAACCCAGAGACCATTCAGATATTGGATGTAATAAACTCAATATGTATGACATACACCAGGAAGGGGTAAACATTTTTTTCTGCACCGGGGTTATGCAGAAATTTCCCCCAAACAGAGAAAAATGGATAAAGGGAAGAAAAAATTATTGAGATCAGTCCTAACATCCTGCTGAGGGATAAGAACAGCTGTGTAAACTGCACTGCAAACAGGACTTACATTTGTCAGCACGTGCCTCAGTTCTCACTGTAGTGCTGGCAGCTTTGCTCAATGTTCAAGCTGTCCCTAAAACACTGCTACTGATTTTGTGTCCCTTTATATATATTGCACACAAGATGCTGGCCACATTTTAGACAGGTGTTTTCTGAAGTTGGGTTAGAACTAGGATGGAAAAGTAAAAGGGTAGCTTCAGAGTTTGTATCAATGCTCGTAAGGCTCTCTAGGAATCATGGATAGGAAAGCAGGAGGAAACTGTAGGCTGCATAATTCCTAAAGATAGAGCTGAGCTTGCAAGATGTACAGCAATTTGGTGGCATCTTATACTGAGTTTTAGTGCAGTACTTTCCAGCTATACTGCAGGTATTTTAAGCTGCATGAGAATTTTAATAGTACAATAAAGCAGCTCTCCCAAAAGCTGTTCAAAACTTAGGGTACCTTTTCCTATCTTTATAGGCAACATACAAGAGTCACAACTACTAAAGGTCTTTATGCAGGAGCTATGCTTTTTGCACTAACTTAAATCATGTGCAGCACACTTTGCATCTAGTAGTCATGCTGTACTTACCAAAACGTATTTCAGACTATACAAGGTTAGAATACTGTTAGATTTTGCCCTGCCTTGCATAGCTGTAATTCCTGCTGCATCCATGAAATAGTTTCATGAAGCTTCTGAGATCTGATTTCACACAAAACATTTTGAGCAGATGCAGAAAACCACCTTGGAGTGACTGCATGAATAATGCAGCCATTACAACAGACATGTGGCCATATTCTGGGTTGGGGGTTTTTCCCTCATTTGCTTAGCCTTGCATTTCTTTTCCTTGGGAGAACCTTCAAAGTCTGTAGCTGCCTCTCAGCTCTCCTTTCCCTCTGTGAACTGGTATTAACTTACCTGATGCCCTGCTTTCACTGGGCTTCTAAAATGTCTGCATAGCAGTAGTGTTTCTTGTATTTGTATTACTATGTGATGCTCCATCTTGTGGAACTACAAAACCTGCAGATTAGAAACAAGTAGGGGCTTATAAACTCATCTCAGAAAATAACCCAGACAGAAACCAAAGAACTAACAAGAATAAAACTATTTCTCTGCTCCTCCACTAGATGCACAACAGAAGTGGGAAGAGGCTTTTCTCCTGGCCAAAGCATGAAGCCAATCCTGTCCCCACCTTCCCACCTACAGAGCCCTATGGCCAGCTGAGCTGATACATTCACTGGCAAGCAACTGTAGCACAAGATTCCCAGGGCTGTAATAAGAACCTACAGTCCCTCCATCATGTTCAGCTCCATTTCCCCCTCTTCTCTCTCTCACAGGACTATTATGAACTGTCATTTCTGATTTACAGAGCAAATGCCTTTCTCCCTACAAGAGGGTACTTACCACAAAAGCTCAGGTGCTTGGTACAATATTAGTCTGATAAAATGAACTCACTTTGTGGATGTCTAATGGTAACCTTCACCAAAGGATATGTGGTGTTTGGGGTGTGGAAGATCCCATTCAACAGACAGGGTGGGAAGTCAGTCTCCTTTCAGATTAAAAGAACAATATATGTATTGGGGATGAAGGAAAAAGTATTCTATAAATTCCTGTGGCTGTATAAGGAACCAGCAAATTTCTGTGATTCACTGCTAATGATATTATTAATATTATTGTATCCATCAGCATCCAGGACACAATTCTCTTGCTTCCACAGATTTCCATGTTTATTTGAAATGTAAACAGAAAAAGCAGAAAAACTCTCCTACAAGAGCTAGTTAATCTATGAATATTAAACTAAAATGAATACTCTTGGGAGCTCTGACAGAGTGCTCCAGGATGGAAAAACATGCCATTATTGACATGAATCCCGTTTCCTAAAATCAGTGGCAAGAGAGTACTCTTCTAAATAATCATAATAATATGTCTAATATCAAATCAGCATGTATGACCAAAATGAAAATTCATTATATTTGTACTTATTAGGATTTTTTAATAGGGATACATGTGGAACATAAATAACTGGCTTTCCTTATTTTTCTTAACTACTTTATCACTTTGATCTAATCTTACCTAATGTATATAAGACTGAAAAAAATCACTTATTAGAAGCTTACAAAAGAAGCAAAAGAGGTGAGCAGCAGCTTTACCCCTTGCGACAGCTCCTGGAGGTGGCTGTCTGCTTCATTTAACCTGTCACAGAAACCCATACTTTATGGAAGTATTAACTCTGGTATCAGGAAAATTACTGGACTGTAAAGCAATAATTAAAACACCAAGAGGGTGGGACTGCTAGGATAATACATACAGCCTTCAAATATCAGCAAGATTGCAGAGTTAAGTCGGTATTTATTTACAAAAAGATTGTGCACATGCAATTACCAGTGGGAAACTCGCTGGGCATTAATACAGTAGCTGCCTCTAACATCCAATCATTCAGCTTGAAAAGGACCTTTCATCTCATCGAGTCCAACCACTGACCCAGCGCTGCCAAGCCCCCACTAAACCATGTCCCTCAGCACCACAGCTACACCCATGATTTCTAAGTGCCTCCAGGACGATGACTCAAGCAGTTTGTCAGCCTGTTCCAGTGTTAACACCTCTGTAGGACTGTGTACATTTACATCAAAAAGCTCCTCTTTCACTGAGTTATTACCTGAAAGAGCTTGGATGAAGCACAACACCCCTTAGCACCTTAGAGCCTTCAAAGATTCCGCTCCTCTTTTGCAAACTTAAAGAGGAAAATGGATGCCATGCCCAAATTGCAACTCAGGGAATTAAGTTCTCCCTAACCCAGTTCCTGAAGCAGTGGCAATTACCTAGAGTAGAAACCTTTATCTGCTGGCCTCAGCTGCCTGGCACATTTGCTGTTAAACATTTGGCATTCTCAATGCCAACCATATTGGTCTCTTACCTTAGTTATTTCTTGGAATATCATCTTGGAATTATTCAGGTAGCAAAGTCCTTCAGGGTGCTTCAAATTAAAAAAATACACCACTGTGCTTTTCATTACATAGATAATGATAAAAATCCCACAGGACATGTAAATAATGGCAACAGGTCAATGCCACTGTACATTCAAAATCTCACATCTGCCTGCAAAAAGAATGCAATAGCCTCACAACTCCAACTCACCTTTTCCATTGATTCTCAACTTTCAGAGCACTCAGACTTCATCTGCAATACATCCAGCATGCTCAGAAATTATGGCTGTGTAATTTCAGTTATAACAGCCAAAAAAATTTATACTAACCATAACTGGCTTCCATTTCTAGTATTAGGGAAGGATGTACTTGCTATTTTCTGAAAGACACCTCTAAAACTGTGCAATATATAGAAGCCAGGGGAGAATATGGAAAATCTCTGTGGATTAAATGCAAAAATAGCATTCCTTCTCCTTTTGTTACAGTTTTATTAATAAGGTCTCGAACTAGAGAATAAAGTGCAACTTACACTCAGTTTCCTCAGACATGCAGAAAGTGCAAAGTGGAATTTCCAGCTTTCTATTTTTCCCCCCTAAAATACAGTCAGCTGACAGTGGTTTAGACAGCATCCCTGTCACCCAGAGTATGGACCCCTCCTGCACAGGTGGCGTTTGCTTCCCTTACACTGAACCAAGAACCCACAGATGCAAATCACAATATTCTGAGAAGCTCCTGCTCAGGCCAGTACAGCTATAAAATACGCACTGGGAGGACAGGACTTGACCGCATGGTTATGAGCTCTCACATTTTGGGCATGGGGAAGCCAAATGCTGACACACACAAAAGAGCAAGGTCTGGCACAGGCAGAAAGACTCAAGTTTATCCTGGGTTACTACAGGAGTTCAGCTGAGGTCTCTCAGGAAGGTCAGTAACAGCAGGGAGAGAGGCTGGCTGAACTGCTCTGAGAAGGTGTCAGTGTTAACTTCTGGAGGTATCACTCTCTATGGATTACTGAGGGACATGAGGGTCTTAATTCAGGTGCCATGAATCTGATTCTAGTAAAAGCTAGGCTAACCTCCTCACTTTCAACATCAAAGATGTTCAAAGCAGTCCCTTTTCCTCCTTTTCTGTGTGTGTAATGGACATCTGACCTGAGAAAATACTAATTTTTCTCCATTTATGTTCTACCAGCATCATAACAGCAGCAAATGAGTGCTGAACTGAAATATCTCATAGGGATTTACAGATTTTATGTAACAGTCACTTTTAACTGTTAAATGGCTAATGGGTTAATCCCTTCTTTGGCACAAAGCCTTTAATTCAGAGAGCATGTGAGACTTTGCAAGCTGTTTTCAACAAAAAACATATGGGAAATAGTAAACTTGCCCAGGTTATGTTTAAAATTGGTTATTATATTGAAATAATATTTTAGATAGTCCCCTTAGAAAATAAAATCAATCATGATGGGGTTTAATGTTCTGTTTTTGACAGCAGCTGAATAAATATAATAATGATTCTCTTTCCTTCCCTCTTAATCCTGGTGCCTTCCCAATTGTTCTCCTTCATGACTAAAATGCACAACTGAGATTCTGATTAGTATCCCAGATGCTTGATAACAGGGACAGTAATCAATACACCTTCTTTAATCTGCCTGTGGAGGACATTGTGGCCCTTAGCTTTTGGACACAAGCTCTGCTCCTGTGATCCATGGCTTTAATACTGCCTCTAAATTGGATTAAGGATCTTCTCTTAATACATAGCATCACTGTGCCACAGCTGTTGCCTGTTTGCAGAGTTTGAAAGCACTGCTTTAAAAAACTGAAGCTCTAGATAGTTTTGTATCATGTGGCCCCAGAGAGACTTCTGCAGCCATGCCATAGTGCTGCAGGGAGACACCAGAGCTTGTGCCCTCATCTGTGGAACTCATGTACATGAACTGTTGTCACTCAACTTGCCCAATTATTCCAGGGTTATTTTATTTGTTTATTTTAAGAGCCAGAGTGGACAAATAACTTTCTTTCCACAAGTTATGACCTGCAAATGTACTTTCTTTTGGGCAACTGCAATATGGAAGATTTATGGAAGATTCAATATGGCCTGAGTTTTGCAAACTAAAACTAAGCATGGGCAAGATGTTAAGACAGAAGCAATGTCCCCAAAGCTTAGCAACAGACAGGTGCAATTACTTCCGGGATGTTTAATTTATAAATACATGTAAAACAAAAACAAGTCTCTTTAAAAATTATGTTTGTGCACCTTCTTTTAAAAATACTGCACAATAACATGATAAAATGACTACAGCCAAATATATCTTCTACATTGCAGCTTTTACTGCATTATAAGCAAGTTTAAACCAACATCAATAATTTAGAAACTCAGCTATGTACAGCAGGCTAATTGAATCATCTTTACCTCAAGAGTTTTTCAGTAAGAGATTAGCTTCTTTACTTTTATAGGAATACATTGAGAACATTCAGTAAACCCATGTAACACACAATCAATAGACATAAAACTATATGCAAAATCTACTTTTTTCAGCAACTATTTTCTTCTCGTGGTTTCAGTAAAAGAAGTGTCCTGTTCAAAATTAAGCTAATGTAGTAAACCAGGTTTTGAGACAAAATATCTCTGGAGATTGAGGTATAGAGAGCCTTCTCTAGAGAACAGCACAGCAGCTGCCAGAGGCATCACCACACCAAAGAGCTTTTTGGACAGAGACCCCCATTTCTGTGGTGGAACTTCCTCATGATGCTTGCCTGCTGGAAAGGGCACTTTCAGCTCCACCTGCCTGAAGAGCTCCCTTTTCACCAGTGAGCAGTAAGGCAAAAGCAGGGGATAATACCCTTTTTCTTTTCTATGCTACATTTGTAAAATATAATAATAAAATAAAAATAATAATAAAAGCAAAATTACTTTGGAGGAGGTTGCCATTTGGTAACCACAGAAAAGGTGGAAGAGGCAGCAAGTCCCTAGGCCTCAAGTGTCAGCCATAGCTAAGGCAGTCAGCTAGCAGCAAACACTAGGATGAGAGATTTAGGTAGGACACAGTCTGCCAAAATACAGCACAAAGCAGCCTAGAGGATCCTTTACCCACCAAATGTGAGAGGTGCTTAATTTCTTAATTGTTTGTTTGTTTTGCTTTACAGCTGTGCCTCTGAAAAACTCAGTTCAATCAGTCAGAGCATTTTAAAGTCCAGGTTGTCTATACTGGCATCTAATTTAAAACCAAGTGTGCCCCACACAAAGGCAGTTGCCCTTTCCTAGTCTCCAGAAATGGACAGATATGAGGCTGAGCTGGTTACTCATTTGCACGATTCTCTCATTGCTCCTGACATTTTTATCCAACGTTAACAAGCATCATGCAGAAATCACCACCAGCATCACTGCATGAGCACCTAGGTTCATTTCTCCTTCAGATGGAAGGTCACCCATTCCAAAATCCCTGTATGTTCCCCAAGTCATAGATGAAAACTGTTTGGTCCAGGGATTATCCCAGCAGGGCCTAAATCAGTTCTCCCCAGACTCAAGGCTACTCACAGTTCTGTGGCCTGCAAGCCAGGAGCATTAGTCAAATCACGGGGATGCAGCTGGGTCTTTCTCAGGGCCAACATTCTCTTCAGCCCAGAGAGGGGAAACATGGAAAGTCCCTTCTTTGTCTGAATCCGGAAGGGATTACTTGGGCCCAAGATTTTAATTACAACTGACAGTGCAGGCGTCCTGCTGAGGGCAGCCATTTTATGGCTGCAGCGCTATCCCTAGCAACACTGGCAGTAAGGAACAGATGCCAAGTGACCCACATTTGGAGGTAGGACCTAGTGACCTGAGGGAGATGGCTCAAGCCCAGAATCAACTGAGGCAAGCGACTTCAAAAGAGCCATTAAGGAGCAAGAGATTTCAGGAAAGTGCTGACCCACGTGCAGCTCCTGCTGTCCCTCTCACAGGTGCGAGAGATCAATAGCGTCTGCTGTTCCCACTGCAGGTTGGGAGGGAACCACTCATGCTGCCAGGTCTGTCTCCAGAGCCCATGTGTTTCAGCAGGATCCTGACCATGGAGGCTGCTGGGACAGATGGTAGTTTTCACTGAAGTTTGTCTTCTCACACAGGGGACAATCTGTGTACAGTGGCTGCAGAGTGAGTGAAGACAGAGAGCACAATCTGTCCTCTTTAAGCTCGTGGTCTTATGATGACCATCTCTCATTTGAAATTATCTCCTTGACCCTTTCTCCACAGATACCCCTTGGCTCTTTATAGCACACTCTATAGCAATCTCAGAAATTGGTTATTTTCCATTTATTTTCATTTAAGGCCTCAATGAGAGGGAAAGATCACCTCAGCAGCAAATACTCTATATACCTCTAATGGTTCATAGATGAGTGAGGGAGAGCCATTTATCTACAGACTCAGTATGAAGTCTGGGTAATGGCAGGAAGACATCAGTTTCCACTACAGAGTATTTGCAGACCTGGACTTGAGACTTAACTTCTGAGACTGATGAAATGAAAGGCTAGAGTTCATATGACAATAAAAAAGCCTGATTTTCAGACATACAGCCAGCATACCAAGATAGGTCTTAACAGCAAACTGCTACCTTACAAAATGCCCTAAGGTGCACACACTATATGCAGTATGCTGTTTAAAATGGCCAGAAACGTGTTCTGTAGTATCCTCTTCAACTTCTTTCCTCAAGCTTAAGAGCTTGTGTGGAAGGCAATACATAAGCAGGATTACTAGAAATGCAAAAAGACCCACTGGCAGAGAAAGTAGTGTTTTTTCTTTCTTACCCCACTTCCACCTTTTTTTTTTTTTTTAAACAATTAGCCTATTTTTAAGAACATGATTCACTTCGAAAGGTTCCATCTCAACAGTGTTTTCTTGCACAAAAGATAACAGAGAAACATGTACCCAAGAGCTATATATTACTGCTATGTCTGCTATCTTGCATCAAACTCTAATGGCCCTTTAGAAATTTTAAGGTATTTCTTGGAAAAAAACAACCACAGAAAACTATGAAAAATTACACTCACATCCACACTGTACATTAATATGCCCCAAAACATTTCTGAAGAATGGAAATTAATTCACATTCAAAATGACAAATTCTATTTTTACTAGTAAAATAAATACTGGTAATTAAGCTGGTTACAGAGCAACAGCAGATTTAAAAAAAAAATACTACTTTTAAAACCAAAATGAAGGCAAAAGTCTCTTTAAGTATATTCAAATAGTGACTAAAGCTCTCAGACATCATGAAGACAAGAAGCAATAAGCACACAAGTGGAATATTTTTATCCCTTGTTTCACTTTCTTGTCTCACCTCAATATAGAAAAGGCCAAAGACATGCAAAGTATGAAAACATACCATTCAAAGGTGTCTTCTCATAAGCCTATTACAAGTGGCTTTCTGTAAGCATTTGACTTGGAGTATATTTTGCTATATGTCTTTAAGTAGTTTACTTTATATATAATATATAACATACAGCTAGTGTGTAGAGGGAATAAGATCATGTGCAGCTAAAGAAATTATCCCTGATACTTGCTTTTCCATTAAAGAAGAATATTCTATGAACAGCAGTGGATATTGTAAACCCTGCCACTGACATTGCCTCCTGGGGAATCCAGAGGGATTAAATCCCAGTGCCATAAAGATTCACACTTGAAATTCTAACACATGCTACAGAAAATACTCTGTATCACATAGAACAAGTTCTTCTCTAGACTAAGTCGATATTGAAATGGAATCTCTAAATTTCATTGAGAGAAAATATTAAGCTCAAAGATACATATGCTGTATGCTTAATTGTCTGAAATCATCACTTCTCACTCCTGAAACACAGAAAACAAACACAGACAAACAAAGCCCAGCCCAACCAATCACTAAAAAGACAAGCCCAAATTCCATACCTTTGGCCTATCCTTATTATAAGGATATTATTACAACTGTCCTTCTCAAAAGAAAAGTATTAAAAAAATAAAATAAAAAATTCAAAGAATGGGAGACAAGAATAATAAGATTGAGAAAGATGGACAAAATTATCAAATACTCCCCACATCACTGAGACAAGTTTTGGACAAAAAAAAAAAGAAAGAAAACTAGTCAAACTGTGGAACATGCACCCTTTCTTGCTATTGAGGAGAAGGATATGAAATCCTCAAGTTTAGCATAAAACAAGCATTTCTCCCCATTATATTACTCCTTAGTTTTGAAAGCAAGGAGACTTGCACCCTTGCATTTGCAGAAAATAAAAAATCAGCAAGGGTTCCGTTATATCCCCAAAATTTAACTCATGAATGTAATTTTTTGATGCCTGTAAAAAGAGCTGGAGCTCCCACAGCAGCCTGTGAGAGCAGGTATGCTGAAGCCAGGAAAGCATCGTGCTTGGCACCACAACAGGCGGCTGCCACTGAGGCAGCCAAGGCAGAAACAGCAGAGAAACTTGACAACCATTTGCTGCTTTGCCTCTCTCAGTGGCCTCCACACACAGGGAACAATCCACGCCTCCTTGTCCTAGGAACTACACATTTTAGGTAGGTCACAGAAATTCGTGGGGCATTCAGAATAACCAATTTCACTTTTCAACTACTCTAAAAATTCATTCTAATATTTAGTCACGTCTGGCACAATAAGAAATTCTTAAGAACCTTTTGTGAGGATTTCTACTTTTTCTTTAAAGAAATCAAGAGGGTGCCATCCTAAATGGCTTTGGATCCAAACCTCCAAAAATCAGGGCCTGCAACATATCCTAGATGACTATTATTTGGGAAGACAACCGAACATTTGAAAGATGTCAAAGTTTGTTGCTAGTGTGACAAATCTCAGAAGGCTGTGGAGCACCTCAGAAATGAGGTGAAAATTAAAAAGAGGTGGCAGCATCTTTCTGTTTTCCCTTCCAGTCCAATATTTTCAATAACTAGTAGATAAGTCCCCAGATGCACTAATGGCTGCCATCCAGGAACTGCATCTGCTGTGTTTATGAGATCTGCAGTTCATAAATAATTGCCAAAGAAAGAATTATTCGCTTCAGTGCTATCAGAGGCTGTTTTATCAAAAGGAGAACATACCAGAATTACACCTACAAAGTAGATCAGTCAGTTGCATTTATAATTCATGTATGTGTGTGTCTGAATTTAACTTTGGGGGGGAAAAAACTCTTCCAAATTTTTGCATGAGCCATCTGACTGGCAATCAAAGCTTTCTGAACCAAACACACTGCCACTGTCCCTCTGGCCATCAGCACCCCCATGCAGGGATACCTGCGTGGGTACATTCCAGTCCTTTCAGCTTAGGAAAACCATTTTGCCAATGATTTTTTACATCTTGGTGCTCAGAAGAGCTTTCCACGTACATGGCCAATGCCACAGGCTGCCTTTTGTGGCTCCAGACATAAGGGCTCTGGTAGCCCACAACACCCCGATATTGAGAACCAGCCACTGCAGCTAGTCTAAAAAAACCCCACTGATTTCTGCAGAGATTGGAACATACCTGAACTGATCCAGGAACACAAAACTACAGTAAAGGTATGGCTGCGTGTATGACACATACAAGCAAATGTGTCAGCCATCACACATATTTAAATAAGAAATATTTTCCCAGTTCTGATCATTTCTCTAAGTTTTATAAAGTAAACACTAATCAGAGAATTCAGGTCAGAGAAAGAGAAAATATACTGAATGTACACATGAAAAAAAGAATAGCTACTAAGAGAAAAAGATCTAAATGCTTCATAACCGAATACTCTGTCCCCGAGTTTTGCTTCCAGACTGATTTATATCAATATGCAGTAAGTTGGCCATTTGCAGTTTGGCTAGTCTTCTGCAAATGAACTTGTGCAGTCTTCACCTTTGAATTCAACTGGCTGGACCAGAATAAACCCTGCTCTGAAGGCCATCTCATCTCTTTAGATGCTTCTGTGCTCCTAGCATGGCTGTCAGCATTCACTCCACCATTGGTCTTGGGAACAGAAGAGCTTGACAAGACAAAAAGCCATGCACATATAGTCTACAGTGCAGCCAGAAAGCTCCAGAAAAGGCTTTCCAACAGACCAGTCAAGTGCTGGGCATACAAGCAGCCCAAGGATGGCCACACAGTGTGCAAATGAAGTCCCCATACATTTTTCTACTAAAAACGTGGCTAGGAAAGGAGCTGCAAAAAATTCCCACACATGTGTGAGGAGCTGACTCTTTGCAGCGGGCTGAGTATTTCCAAATGTCTTTGGCAGCCCAGACACCCACAACATGACATATGTAAGAGCTTCCAGATGAGTCTGCCTTGTGAGCCACGAGTTTCTGGTCCCCTGTCAGGTAGTAGAAAAAAGCAGAGCTCCTCCAGGCACTCAGACCCAGAAAAGCATTTAAAGCGAGAGGCCAACAGGGGTCAGCCCTGCCTTGGTTCTGTGTCACAAAGGCAGCACAGTAGCAGCCACTTCCCACCTCCACCGCCTGTGGCACAACACACTCAAAAGCCACATTTCGAAAATACACAAGGCTTGAATAATTAATGTTATAAAGCAACTCCAGCC
>VYZU01014836.1:0-11831 GCA_013401355.1 Ceyx cyanopectus | reverse complement strand
GTGTTGTTTGGTTTTGTTGCTTTGTTTTTCTCAGGTGAAATATCTGAGCCAAAGATTTATAGGGAAACACATGGCTGGCTGGTTACCTGTCCAAGACAGACAAGCCATGAAGTCATACCTAAATTTTCTTGTGTGCAATAATCAAATTCCAAATACTAGCAGGAGTGCTGTTACAGATTTAACTCAGGATGCTCTTCATTTATTAGAAGGCTGTTTTGTCATGATTTCTTAATGAGAATTGCTTTATTTAATCCAGGAGATCTTATCCAAGAACAAATGACAGGTGTTTTGTAGAGTTTTGACTACCATGACTGCTCCATGGTGCCTGTTCAGTTGCTGTAGCCCACCAGTCTCAAGAACAAGTGGAATATTCTTTTCAGAAATTCATTTGGTTTTTTTTTTCCTCTCACTGTAGTAAGGTCTAAGTGAAGAGTGGTGCAGAAATCCTCACCTTAGAGATGGCAGGGCTAATTTCTGAATTTAAAGCAGTCTAATTGAGTGGTTGTGTCATTTGCCTGGATATCTAAGTTCTATAGAAATCCTACTGGACAAATCCTCATGCAGTGCCTAAATCAATTCTTAAAATATATCTTCATTTTAAGCTGCAAACAGAAGCTAATGTGTAAAACCTTGGTGCCTAATATTGATGTGGAGATTAAATCCTAGTCTTAAAAGCATCTGTAGTGAAGGGTGATGTTGTGCCCTGTGTTTTTTATCTAGAGAATCTTGCATTCTTGTCTTTCATTAAGGAAAAAAAAAGAAAATGGAGGACTGCACTAAAATATTTTTATACTTTTTAGTGATTTGTCTTTATGTGTTCTGATACTTAAAAATACTGAGCTTCTGAATTTAATTAAAAATATATTTCATCACTAACAGTGTCGAAATTGCTGTAGTAAATAGCAGTTGCTTTGCATTTCATTCAGGTTTAACTTGTTCAACCCCATGTTCCATATGAGAAACTTGGTTTTCTGTTGAAACTGAAGGTGTCAAGATGAGCTGGGTCTAAGTCTTAAGAGGTATCAGCACTTCAATGGAAGACCTCTGTTCACACATCTTTAGGCATCTAACATTTTCTACTCAACAGTCCTTATATCTTCTAGGCACTGGCAGAAACACTGCACCTAAAATACAAGTGTGTAGTTCATCTTTCAAGCAAGCCTGCAGGGCAGGATCTGCCAAGTAATTATTCTTTGGCTGTTCTGTCAGGAGGAATTCATTTTTGGCTGTGCTGGGTTAGTAGAGGCACCAAATGCTCCTGCTCAGCAGACAGCAGGAGCCTGAAGATGTGCACCTTGTGAGAGGGACCAATCATGAGGAGATCTGGGATGATCTTCCCAGGCTGGAAAGCTGCTTGCTGCAAGTTGTTCAATGAGCAATCCCACTTTGTTAAACACCCAAGAAGGAATGCTACTCCATGCAGAGCTCAGCTTCTGCTTCTGCCCTGTGCAGAGGCTGGAATNCCTTATGCATGGGATTTATCACTTCTCATGTATCACTGCCTAATTCTATTTTACAGGGGAACGTTTTATCAAGGCTATTTATGTTCTAAGTGTGGAGCTGGAGCACACAAAGAATGTTTAGGAAGATTAGACAATTGTGGCAGAGCTAATTCAGGTGGTAAGTCATTTTTATTGTTAGAATACCATTTTTAATTAGAACATAAATCTTGCTAGATATAATTAAGGTTTAATTTACCTCTAATTCGTGTTTATTGTAACATAGATACTTGGGAAACTACCATTTATAAGCACAATTAGAATTGCACTTAGAATTCATAGGGATTTTTATTGCTACTAAATTGAAATGTTCAAAAGCAGGAGAGAACTGCTATAGGTCAAACCCAATTTCTTCGTCAGTGTCATATACAACAAGGAATTGCTCTTGTTTTAATGGTGGACTGCTCATATGTAACATCTACTGTACACCAAATCATCTTTGCCCATCAGCTTCTGAAGCTTCTTGTGTTGCCTCATCTTCCTCTTTCATCTCTTTGGTTCCCATGGGTTCTCTCCATTCACAATATTGATGAGAAGGTGATTGATTGATGGCTCTCTACTTCCCATATCTAAAGATGGGGTTTTTTTCTTCCCTTTTTTATAACTGATTGTTATTCTATGATTTTCTACCCTGGCCACTGTCACTTTGCTCTTCCCCAATTCTTCTGCTGCTCTTTGGGACCTTAAGGTCACTTTTGACTTCAGCTACCATTTGGTGTCCCTCAGATGAGTCTGAAGTTTGACCTCTTCCCTTTCTGCTCAGCTTTGTATCTGTAATTCTCTCTCTGACATCTCCTGGATCTCCCACTGCCAATGCCAAATGTTAGCTCTCATTTTTTGCCCCTCTTCCCCACACCTATTCAGTTGAAATGAGTTTGTCACACTCCCAGTCACATAACTAGTGCCATTTTTGACTCTTCCCTCTGCCCTCTTTAACTCATCTTTCTTCCTAGGGATTATTTGGTGCAGATGTGACGCTCCACCCCCTGAATTTCCCTTTTCATTTTAATATATGAATTTCCATTGTTTGTATGTGTTCCAGTGGCTTTTCTCTTTCAAACACATTGTGATTTCTGGAAAACAGTCTGTAGTGAATTGTCCTTCTCACTTCACTAAACGTCTACATTCCTTTGCAGAACTACCTCAAAATTGGGAAGTTTCTATTTTCTTTTTACCATTGCTATCTACAATCTTTGCAAAATGCTGTAGCAGAGATAATCTGTCTCTCACTGCTTGAATTATATTATTACTTCATCCACTGCTGTTCAGTAGCTCCTTCAAGATATTGGCTCTGGCTATTTATTCCTTTCAGAATTGTCTAAGCTTGTTTCTTTCTTTGTCCTTGTTACTTCCTGACTTCTGCTTGGATTTTGGTTCACTGTGCTATTTGTCTGCTTTATTCTTCCATTAAATCATCAGGATGGCAGGTACTGACTTCTGCTGTAGCCAGTGAACTTTATTTTCTGAGTTGCTTTCCTTTATTGGAGATGGCTCATGCTATCCTCTAAGCCTGGACTTTTAAAAAATAATCTTTTTTTAGATCTAAAAACCATACAAGCAATCACAGTATTTTTCATTGACGTGCTTTTTGGAACACAAGTTTTTAATAGTATCTCCTATGGAGAAAGAAAATAGAATTTTAAAATTATATTAAAATTTAAGTATTTTAAGGCAGTTACATTGAAATTAATAGACACATACTGCTATCTTCTGTGGTATAAACCATAGAATCATGGACTTTTTTCTTTCTTTTATACCTTCTGTTTTAATTGGTCTTGTAGGTATTATTCAGCTTGGGTGTTTGGAACCCCAGGAAGCAGGAGCTTGTCTTTCTGCTTCTCTGTAAAGATCTATATGGTGCAATGTGTATTGGGAAGAATTACCACACATAAATGCCTTGATAACAAAAGGCTTGATTTCTTGAGGTTTTCCTCAATTAATATACTCAAGTAATGCTGTGCACTTGCTAGATGGAACATAAAAAAAAATAAATTACATTTCTACTTTGTAAGTAAATTGTAATTTTACAGCTTCAAAGGAGTAGAATGTTATTTTGGTTTTTACTTGAAATCATTGCCCTGATTTTTGTAAAATAGTACTGTATCAGGTCTTTCTTAGTGAAATTGGAAACAAGTGGGTTGTGAAGATACTGCTTTGTGTTATTTTAGCTTGCATCCAGACTTTCTGCTCTCTTCAAACTTCAATTTTTTTTTTACTTAGTCCTGTTTTTTTTTTTTTTTTCTATGCAAAGGCTCCCAGATTACTGAATTTCTAGAGGAGTTATGTGTTTTCCACCTGCTCATGAGACAGGATGAGAGGAGGTGCTTCCTTATGCTTCCTATGGCTTCCTTACAGCCTGCTTTGAATGTAGGTCATAATTGCAAAAACAAACTGACAATTGCAGTTCTTGCCATGCTCTTCCTTGCTCCATGAATTAATCATTTTATTATTAGGAGATTAATGGAAAGGACAAATTATTTTGCCTAATTTGCTGAAAACGTGTCCTCTTTCGGGGATGGATTTTGATCAGTGAGTAGGAAGGGAAATAAAATTATTTTTTTTCTATTGTTTTCCATTCTTTATGCTTTTAAAGAAAGCTGTGTTGAATCCTGTCTGGTAGAAAATGCACAGGAATTATGCTAAAAAAAATAAATTTAAAAAAATTTAAAAAAAAATAATTTAAAACATTTAAAAAATTAAAATTACTTCAACCCAATTACATTTTTTTTTGTGTTGTAAGGGGATTTTTTTACACCTTGCTCATGCTTCTGCATAGCTTCCCTATATTTGTTGCTAGAAGTATCTAACTGCATTTCAAACGTTTTGGAACAGTGAGTTCTGGAAAGTTTTTGTTAGGATTTGGATGTTTTGTTTTGTTTGTTTGTTTTTCCAGAGGTTGCTTCTCTTACTCTGTTTTTGTTTACCTTTTTACCTTTTAATGTAACATGAGGCATTGTTGTTTTCATGTGAGAAGAGCCAATGGAAGTCTTAACTGATAGCTGCTATATGATAAATTATTTTACTACTTATTATGACCTCTCATTAGTAAACTCTCAAAGTTGAATAGGGTTTTTTAATTGTCATCATTAGAGGAACCTTTTTTTGCCTCAATTTTCATTCCTGTTCTGTACACTTCTATTTCTAGAGGTCTCCTTGAAAAGGTGATCAGAATTCAAAATACTGTAACAAGAATATACCATTAGGTTTCTAAAAGTAATTTGATTTTTCCTTGCACTTTCTGATTTTGATTAGATTTTTGTTCTCTTTTTAGCCCACTGAGCAGGTGTTTTTGCTAGCCTTTTGGGAATGATGCTCACAACCATCGTGAGTGGAGTAAATCTCTTTGTATTTAATTCCAAGTCACAGTTGGTGAAAATTCAAAAGCCAGCCAGCCAAAGACAGATGAAATCTGTAGAATGACAAATTTAGTAAGTGTCAGATGTAGATGATACACTTACAAGAGAAACCTTGACAAAATCTGTAGAAAAATGGCTCTGTTGTCATGCTGTGCCTTTTACACAAACGCATGCCAGCTCTTCAGATGTTTTGCTTCAAAGAAGGTGAGTGAGCTCCACAGACTGTGGAAGTTGCAGCACTGAAAGATGCAGAGTTAATCAGTTGAATTAATAATTACACCAAAACGTCTGCATTTAGCTCTTGGTTTCTGTTTGGTTGTTTTGTGTGTGTTTAGTTACTGTTGCTGTGAATTAGCAGCACTGACTGGAATCTTTTGTGCTCGTTGCTGTCATTATTAACTTTCTCTGCCTCTCAAGTTCTGCCCTGTACGTGCTCAAGTAGCCCTTTCCATTTTCATTTTTATGTATTTTACTTCTATATCCTCTCACTTGAATTCACTGTGACTGGAAATCCTTCATGCCTCCCCTCTTGCTAATGTTCTAATGAACTCCTTGATGTCTGATGGTGCAGTCTTAAGCACAAGACCTTGTTCTCTTCACTTTCTTCTGGCTTTTTAGCCACATCCCTATACATTATTTCAAGGCACAGGACACTCACTCATCTGGTGATGCCCTGCCACTAGTAGGAAATGTTTATATTTGGGAATGGTTAAGAGTGGGTCCTTTGGTAAGTATAAATAAGATACACCTCTAGAAGACAATAAGAGAAGCTGTGTCTGTTATTATTTC
Organism: Ceyx cyanopectus; assembly: GCA_013401355.1. Classification (NCBI taxonomy): domain Eukaryota; kingdom Metazoa; phylum Chordata; class Aves; order Coraciiformes; family Alcedinidae; genus Ceyx; species Ceyx cyanopectus. The sequence continues at coordinate 6,187 of VYZU01014836.1, read as the reverse complement.
TACTTTCATTATATGGGTTATTCTGTGGCCCTTAAAATCTCTGCAGAGAGCCTCCAGGCTGATAGAACTTCACTGCTCTGCACAGAACATACTGCAGAGCTCCAGTCTATTTCATAGTCTAAAGCAATGGAATTAACAACCCATTTCTATGGCTAACTGGAATTTTTTCAAGTTCATCCAATTACACTGAATTAAGTATTCTCAGGCAAATGTTTGCTGGTTCCTCAGGCTATTGAATATTACAATTAGATGAACCTCCAGTAATGGTTCTAGAATCTGAAAAACGTCCTGAATATTTTAAATACGGTGCCAAACCCACAAAATTTTCTTCTTTACGTTGTTGTTCCCAGGGAATATTAGAAGCATCTCCCATCAGGGCATAATTGGATTAGAAAAACATTAACTGGGCATTTTAATAGTAATTTTTAGTTAACTTAAGCATGATTCCTTTCTCCTTCAGATAATTCCATTTGAAAAAAGTCCTGCTTTTCTCTAGGGGGAAAATAAATTTCTTCAACTGTATGATGAATTGGAAAACAAATGTTACCATATAAATGGGTTAAGGTTAGAATTGCTTTCATATGGTAAATGTGTATGTCCAATAATATGATTCATGCTGTTTATGTAATAATTGCTTGCTACAGCATGTTAGAGATTATTCATAAAAAGCATGGGTTTTTGACATCTGAAAAGAAACCAGCAGATTTCAGTATTTACCTTATTGCTGACAATCAATAGTTGCAAAATTGCTGGCTTTTCTCCAAACCTACCATGTCAACAGAACTGCCAAGTAAATGCTCAAATCACAGAATGCTCATTTGAGTTCTGTCACTTCTTATTTAACTGCAACAAAGGTAGAGCTGGATTGTTTAACCATCACTCTCACCCTGAGAAGGAGTCACTTTGGGGCATGGATATCACACAGAACCCTACACCATGGTACCTTCAGGTCATGACTGGCCTAATCTACAATATTTTCAGTTTTCTTTTCCAGTAGGAAAATGAGTATTTTACTATATATTTTTTCATCTACTCTCCCTTCAGTTTAGCATGTAAATCCAGCTGCTCTCTTGCATCCCTGAGGAGCAGATTATTCTTCTTTTCCATTCTGTGCTCTCTCACTGAAGCCAGCTGCTGCTCTTATTGCTTTTGTAGTAAAATATAATAAAAAATGTGACCCAGTGTTGTCATTACATCAGTGAATAAGCCAAAAAAACCAACTTTAAAACTCTGCTGGGCTATGGCAGGAGAAGTAGCTTGCTGTCAGAACTGAGAGCTCAGTCAATAACACACATTGGTGATGAGCAGGAATTATGAGAAGTATTGGGATGCTGCAATTGCCAAATTATTTTATCTGTTTGAGTTTGGGATGTTTTCTAGTGGTAAAAATAGTATTCAACATCTACTGTTAAAAAAACAGATTTGTCCATTCCCATTGAAGGATAGAATGACTTTTTATGTTTAGTTCTGTTGATAAAAGAGCTGCAAAACTAAATCCAGGCCACTAAACAAAATAAAAACCAACAAAACACTAAAATTTACTAATTTTTTATTTTTTTTTTAGCACAATAAAATATACCTGCAGTTAATTTTTTTAGTTGATTTACTGTGAAGCTTACTGTTTACAAGATACTGCAGTAAAAGTTTTGGGATGTGTTGTCCAGACAAGGCATGTGCAGTTTGTGCTTTACCTCGACAGTAGATGCAGTGCTAGAGAGTGCACACGGGTAAATACAGCTGTGTGTGCTTTGATAAGGCACTGAACCAAAATCTGGAGTGCACTCAAATACCCCTTATCAGATTTGGCATTCAAAGAAGAAATTTGGAAAACCCACACCCCCTTTTTGTGCCTTTTCTGATGTGTGGCAGTGATTGTTACTGTCTCGATGCAGTCCTGATCACCCACAGGACTTTCCCCTCCATAATACTAAAAAATTAATAGCAAAATAGGCAAAAAAAGCCCATTGTCTTCAGTGTGTGGTCTACTAGTGCAGCATTGAATGGACAAAGGCATGAAATAGTGAAAAGTGTGAAGCTCCAGGTGCACACTGATCTCGACACGTTGGCATTCGTACCCAGAAAAGATGGAAACGTGACTTAAATTTCAATTCCCAACGAGTCAATATTTGTCAACTTTTAGAACCTTACAAAAATATTTTCGAAAGTTCTTTGGGCCAGATGGCTGGGCTGCTGCTGGGAGGCTGAGCCAGGAGCCCTGGGAGCTGCTGGCAGCACCAATGAGCAGGGAGGGGAGCAGGGTTTGCACAACAGGACCTGGGGCGGCTGCAGGTATCGGGTAGCAGGAGCAGGCAGCCCTGCTCTCCCTCATGCAGCACAGCACACACTGAGATTGCTCCATGAAAAAGGTACCATTTACAATCACCAATAATGCCCATTTTTACTTTTCTTCCAGAACATGGGAACCCAAAACATGAGGTAAGAATTGCTTTTTTTTTGCATGTGATAATTTGTTTTCTCGGGGGCATAAGAGCTCCTTATTTACTTGGTGCACGTGCTGGTGGAGCAGGTGTGTTTTTCTTCTGCATATATTTCTTTACAGTGGTGAAAAATAGAGAAGTTGTCTAAAACAAAATATTTATAATTAAATATATGATGCTTTTCCAGTGAAGTACAGAGGGGCATGACAGTTGGGTAAAGAGGTGGCACTTTCCACATACAGTTGAATAAACTATCCAGCATCTATTTTAGGATGCAGGGTTGCTTTCATTTCTACTAAGGCTTTTGTTGCTTTAATTCTCTCTGTGCAAGAAGGAATCACAGAATCACAGAAATTAGGGGCTGGAAGGGACCTAGAAGAAACGAAATATATATATTATATATATAAACTTTGGTGTAGATAAGTTATCTGTCACTTTGGAATACATGGATTTGGATTTCATACTTGGAATGAAATCTACTGGTAGTGCAGTATATTGGTGGGTATTGAACATGTTTTCAAAACTCAAGAAATCTCTTTAAATTGTCCAGTCCTTTAGTATATATGACTTATGTTGTGACAGAATTGCTGTTTGGGTTTTTTTTATCATTTCAGTTAAACATTTCCATATCTTCCTTTGTGCTTGTTTTTCCCATGGATCAAAACTGCCATTTAATAATTTAAAATCAAAGTTGTGGGGTACAGGGAGATTATGTCCAAAGACCCAAGAGTTTGAAATCTTTTTTTTTTACATAAGCTCTTCATTTAGCCAGCTTGCTACAGAGCTTAGTAATTTGATTGTGCCTCAGGTTACTGCTTTCTGGCTTGCTCTCTGTGTGTGTCCTGCATCAGCTTCTATCAGCTGCAAGTAAATCAGAGCAACCTAATTGTTCCCTTTGTTGTGTAACATGATTTTTCTCTACGTGGTTTGATTAAAAAAGAAATAAATGCATGAACCTTCATGCAGGCTACCAGTTAAAACAAGTTTGCAAAAGTGGATTAGCAGTTCACAGACAAATGTTATTTCACATGGAAATTTTCAGGGATCCAAATGAAGTGTTTTGGAGTATAAAATACTCAATAAAAAAAGGTTTCGGTCTTGTTGGAAGGTTTCTGTTTTCAAACATCTGGTTCATGCAAAGCAGAAAGAAAGCAGGAGGTGAGTTACTAAATATGTATAAGTTCTTGACCAGAAAAAAAAATTTAGTAAGAAATTCTAGCTACCTTACATAAAAGTAGGAATAATGAAAGTTTCTACCTGATTAAAGCAACACAAGCAGCTTCAAAACAGGAAAAAAAATCAAGATATATGAAAAACTATCTAGATTATTCAGAATATTTTTTTCCAAGTATGATCTTTCTGCAAGATAAAGATAATTGTGGTGGTGATTAGGGGAAATAACTGGAAAAAAAAAAGAGCTTTGCCTAGTAGATTGTGTGAAAGAAAGGAGAGCAGTGTGCCTACATGAAAACATGTTTATTCATATCCTTGATTTCTGTTTTTTTCTGTGCAGAAACGAACGAATGGGATCAGAAGAAACTCCAGACACGTGGACCCAGGTTTGTCTCATGACTTTTGAATAGCTGAACATGAAATAGAGCAAGAGAGCTGTCACTTGGATCTAGTTGCATTATGAATGATTGTAATGTATGCAACTTTATTGGTAAAGTCATGGAGGTCTAAAGCAATTGGGCTGTGATTTCAAAGATAAGGTCAACTGATGGAACTCTTCTCCAGCCCTTGTTTGTTTAAGCAGTGTTGTTTGCAGTTTAAGCATTTATTCCTCTTTTCAAAGGAATAAATCAAATGCAATTTCATGTAGAATTTCCAAGTGATTTTATTCTTGCTGTTAGTTTATAGTAAATACTTTTGTGGAATTATGGCAGCAGTAGCCCTTGAGAAAATGAAATGCTTGCTTATAAACTATGTACTCAAGTGGGTGTATGTTTCCTCTGGAGACCCATTAAGTGTCTTTATAAAATACACAGTGGTTTTCAGTGTAACTGTGTGATACTTTTAGTGTCATTTCTTACAGTAATTACATTTCTATCCTTGATGCTTCTTGCATAGTTTAATTTCTGGAGATTTGTTATGTGGATACTGTATGGAACAAAACAAAGCTGTGCATTTTAAATATTAAATATACAATTAAATATTGCTAGATATAGACAATTGAGAATATCTGGAGTCAAACATTAAACAGGATGGCACCTCCATACACCGCATTACAGCCTTTTCAGAAAGTAAAAATGCTCATTGTGCCACCAGCACTGCAGTTGTCTTGGCTCTGAAATTCTAAATGTAACCAGCTAAAGCAGACCACACCTTTCTTACTCACCTACCTTTGACATGCTTTGGAACACGTATTGTCAATTTCTTCCCTCTAGCAAAAAAAAATTGACTTCATAAATAGTTCTGTGTGATGTTGACTCAAGTCATTAAAGAAAAAGAAAAAAATGAGCACCCTGTAACTCTTAATAGTCAGAGAAATAGCAAGAACAGCAGTTAAATAATGCAGAAGAGGATGAGAGTGCTTCTTCCAAATGAGATGGTTTGAGATCCTCCTATTCAGTGGTGTATGTTGCAGTGAGTGTAATGTGTGCTTACAGAATAGTCCTTATAGATCCAGATATTTAAATGTAGCTGTCTCATATGTACCCCTAAAAGCTCAGGTTATTCAGCTTTGAGAACCTTTTGTGTGTAATTGTGGTTTTACTTGCTGTTGAAGTCTGTTAAAATAGAAATACATATCATCCTTTTGTACAAGGATGCTTTAAAATGAGGTTTTATTCAAGACTAAGTACTGTTCAAATCATGAGAGGAATTCAGTAGGTGTTTAAAGCTGTGTGTAACCAATGTCTAAAGTCTCATTCTACTCTACTACTAGGCAGTAGAAATGCAGAACATCTGCATTACATTAAAGTCCCTTTATCATTTTAAATATTAATAAAAAAACCAAAACCCATCCTAATGTGCTTCATACCTGAACTTTTGTATTTGCATTTTTCCAGCATATGCATTCTGAGCCCTGCTGTAACTTGGTGGAGATCACTTTTAAAGACATGACTGTTTGGTGAACACTTGGCATCTCTTTTGAATATTTTAAGTAATATTGCTCATCAGATTGCTGATTAACTTGAGAGGCAGAAGATGCTCTGCAGACAGCAGCTCTTGTAAGAGGACAGTTATTCCAGACATACATTGATTGATCCTTAGAGATTTTCATGAATGCTGGCATGTAAATCTCTGGAAATCCAATCAAATTTCAATTTGATGAGAAGTTCTGTAAGTAGAAGGCTAGTCTAAGCAAATTTATATGAGGAAACTGAGTTAAAATATCTCTTAAAATATCACTGCTGGTAAAGCTCACTGATGGAGGAAATGATCTAGCTAAAGTACCCAAAACACAATGATTTTTTCATGACTCTTTCCTTTGTTTTTCTTTAAAGTTTGGTGAAAACTTTTCACAGTGATGATTTCCTCAACAGCAAAATGAGTGAAAAGTACTGAATAAAAAGGGTAGAAGAAAAAGTGAGTAATGGCTGAAGAGGCAGAGAAATTAATGAACAATGAAATAGTCATGGGCAAAGAAATAGGTGCAGAAACTGTGCAAATTTTGGGGGAGAGAGGTTTCTATTTCTAGGTTTCTTCTTCCACTTCTAGGTTTCTACCTAGAATGGGCATATTGAGTGATAGTGATATAACACTTTTTTTCTTGTATAAGGAGTGCTTAGTGACATGATTTAGCA
>VYZU01014835.1:106102-116391 GCA_013401355.1 Ceyx cyanopectus | reverse complement strand
TATCTTTTCTGAACTGGGGTGTCCAAAACTGGACACAGTACTCGAGGTGGGGTCTCACCAGTGCAGAGTAGAGGGGGAGGAGAACCTCTCTTGACCTACTGGCCACACTTCTCCTAATGCATCCCAGGATGCCATTGGCCTTCTTGGCCACAAGGGCGCATATCACATCCACTGCACTTCCCTCATCTAACCATATACTGATATCTTCATAAAAGGCTATCAGATTAGACAAGCATGATTTCCCCTTACGGAATCCATGTTGACTACTTGTGATAAGCCTCCTTTCCTCCAGATGCTTAGAGATGGCATCTCTATTTTTTTTCAATTTTTTTTCAATTTTTATTACACAGAACTCCACCAACAGGTCTGCTCAGAATGGAAACCTTTTCCCTTTGAGAGCAAAGCTTTAAGTAGAAGTAGTTATATTCCTATTGCACTCCTAATATGCATAGGTGGTAATAAAGACCATAAAGACTGCCTGACACCAGAGCTTGGAATACAGTAGCTGCCATCAGCTATTATCATTCACAGCTGCTTCTTATTCCATGCCTTGTGTAGCACCTTAGTGTATTAGAGCCAATTTAGCATTGGAAGCAATTCACATCAGCAAAAGAACTAGAATAAGCTACTTTCTGCTTGGAAACTATAAAAGAGTGAAAAGACCATAATTGCCAGAGGCCATTTCAGAACATCAGTGCTCCTATGACCTGTTGACTCACTCGGATAACAAAATTATCTTCCTGAATGAAGTGCAGAGGCACAACGTGGATCTCAGACTGCCTTTTATTCGGGCTACACTGCAGACCTGGAACATCCGCAGTATGTAACTGGTAATGACAGTCAGAAATAGGAAAACTTTGATTTCACCTCTAACTGTAATTTCATTGTAAAAATGAGTATTTCACTTCTGATTATGTGATCAGATGCATTTATTCTATATACTTTTTCTTCAAAACTTAGTTCAAGTATACCATAGTATCATAAAAAATTCCACATACTTACATGTCATCCTTCTTGGTATCTCTATTGTGAAAAAAGTTTTCATCTAATTGCAAGATCCTTTTGTAACAAGTCATCACTATTTCATAGTTATGGGATACATATGCAAAATACGCAAGTCGTGTCAGTGTCTGCAATTCCACTAAGGAGTCTGACCAATTGCATTCTAAAGCCAATTTCATTAACTGGGAAAATAAAAAGTTTAAATTTCAGCTTTTATTATGCTCCTTTCTACAGCACCTACATGCTTCCATACAAGCCACCTGGACTTGGAACAAGTATGTGTTAAAACAATCTAGAAAATCAAATCGTTACAAAAAAAATAAAGTATACATTCAAGAAGCATAATTCACCTTGTAGGAAGTATCCTAATAGTGTATGTAAATCCAGCCATAAGTGTGCATGCAAGGTAACAATACAACTGATTTTACAACAGTGTTTCATCTATAGTTTCATTACAGGATCTAATTGCTTTTACAAGTGTCAGTAAGTTCCATCTTTTTAAGATAATAAAAATTATCTTAACAATTGTTCATTTTCATAAATTGTTAATGAATGGGTCAAAATTAGGATACTACAATACTAAGTCACTGAATTAATAGCTGAAGCTAACTCACAATATTTGGCATGAGAAACTAGAATTAAATGCCTATGTATTTATAAGGACCCAGATCCTAGTCTTTTTAAAGGAGTTCCACAAAGCATTGGGCAGTGCCACAAGATTCCTAGCTAAATGGAGAAATACATCTTAGTCCTTTAAGCTCTTTAGAGGAGGCAGAAATTATGAATATGGTAATCAAACAGGTAAACTACAACTCACTGCTTTGAAGATACGGAGTGTAAACCTTTCTACACAACCTTTATACCTGTTAAACAACAGCATCACAAGAAAAGTGTGGTACAATTCAGCCTGAGTAATCATGGATGACTGATCAAAAGCAAGTGCTTAAAAATCCCTTTGCTTCCTATAAGACTCATCAAAAAGCCATCTGATTTTTTTAAATAGTAACAAATTACAGTTGTCTTCTACCTTTCAATTGCCTAAAGTAAATTCACTGGAACAAATTTTCAGTTGAAATTCTAAATACTTTCTGCACAAATCCTAAAGTACACCTCTCTACAACTACCTAAAGAAGTGTCAAGGGCTAGCTCAGGCTGCCCAGGGTAGAGGTGGAGTCCCCATGATCCCTAGAGAGGTTTCCAAGCTATGCAGATGTGGTGCTGAGGGACATGGGTCAGTGGGGCCTTGGCAATGGTTGGACTCAAGCTGAAAGGTCTGTGCCAACCAAAACAATTCTATGATTCTCCACAAAAAAATGAAAGGTCAGAAATATAGCTCTGTAGAGAATTCTTATGAACCCATTATACTCACCTGATAGTTAAGGAAATACTTTGTTTGATCAACATGGGAATAATTCTAATACTGGTATTCTAATATTATCTGCTTTTTTGGATAAATGTAAATATTCTACCTGTGTCAACTATTCAATCTCTTGGAAAGTTTTAAAGGACATACAGTGATACAATTAGAATTTCAAAATTATTTCCACCTCCATCCAAAACTGCAACTAAAATCACATTTATACTATGCAATTTCTTAAAATTTGAGAGCTAATAAAATAAAACTAATACCTGAGATAAGCTAGGAACAGTAAAATCCATGAGACCCAAGCCATTACAGGAATACATTTCTAGACCGACAAGAATCCTTGCCACAGGATTTTGTGCTTCATCATTAGTCTAAGCAGAAATAAAAAAAATGCAGATTAACTTCTTTTTTTTTTTTCCAAAGAAAAGCTTCAACATTACACAGGAATTTAGAGAAATAATACCTCTTCCTCTCTCCCAAGTTTATGTCCAATCTGCTGCTGATTTAACTGTTTTGCTTTCACCCACGTAGCAATGATCTGTTGGTGTGCAGCAACAGGTATAGTTTCATTTGGCATGGTTCCATTTGTCACACTTAAGGCAAATTCACAAATCTAAATACCAAGTATAAGACAAAAAATTTGAAAAGGTAAATATGAAAAGCTCTTTGGATGGAACACACCATCCATCAGTTATTTTAAATAATTGCACAGGCAGGTCTCAGCCTGACAACGTCTCCACTAAGTCAACCTATATAGCAAATAGCAGTTGTTAAGGAACTTCCATGGGCATTTGGGCAGGCTCTGTGCTGGCAGGAATTGTAACAGATGATAGCTTAATTTTGTAACAATTTCTACCATGTAATTTATATGTATAGTAATATATAACAGCAGACCAAAACAGACTTGAAAAAACAAGGGCTTTGCACCTCTAAGGCAGCTTTGATATCAGGAAGTCCACTGGGATCTACTGAAAAAGACCGGGTAACGTTTGCTTTTCCAGGATTGTTTGATGCATCTTTATTTTCCTTGTCAGCAAGTTTTGGTTTTGGAATCCAACAGAGAATTAAGGCCCGAGCCAAAGCATTACATAACATCAATAAAACTTCAGTACTTCTGTAAGAAAACAAAAATCAGAATACATCACATGAAAATAATAAGAGGTAACAAAGTTCATTACTTTCAAGTAATAAACGTTACTTGAAAATCTAAGTTTGTCTTAGAATGCAAAGTATGAACATTAAAAAAAAAAAATCACATTGGAAAATCAGCTGAAATGGTTAAATATTTAAAAAAAAACAACAAACAACCCACAACCAAGTTTCATAGTTTACACAATATTTTTTCTTCTTTTCCATAATTGAGGCTTCTATTTCTTCACAGAAAAAAAAACTAAAGATCATATTTATGCCAGTCAAACACTTTTAAAATATAATTTATTGCTTTAGTGGGCTTCTAAAGAGAGAATGAAAACTGAATTATGACTAAGAGATTATTGTTGATACATAGTAAAATAAATATCAGAATTAATAAGCATTTATTAGCAGTCTTCATCTCTGCACAAACTGCACTTTGGGCTTTGTTCTCCAATACTGCTGAAAGAGCTGCCTTTGCTGCTGATCCTAACAGTTTGCATTCTGCTGAGGTCACTGTCGATAATGTCCTAGGATTTCTAGGATTGTGTTCCACAGAGTTTGACTTGAGCATCTCCTATGTCACAGACAATTACTCCCACTGCATTTACTCCAGAATAGGATTTCTCTAAACCACTGTGCAATCTACATTCCCATTTTCATGATTTGTTAATGTGCGCATTTCTTTTACTTATTTTTATTATTTATTCCTTCTTTTTTCTCTTACATTTCAGAAACAGTACTAATCACCTTAATCTGATTAGAAATTCAGATTCAGAGCAACTGACAGCAATCAAATACATTTTGAGCTTTCCTGCAGACTCAAGGCCAAGAAAATTTTCCTGATTCTGACTAACCTAACAAAATGCTTTTTCACATGTGTCCAGTTTTGGGATTCTCAATTTGAGAGACAGGGATCTACTGGAGAGTCCAACCTCTGTGAAGGAAGACTGAGGGAACTAGGGTTGTTTAATCTTGAAAAGACTAAGAGGGGACCTTATTAATGTCTATAAATATCTGAGGGGTGGGTGTCAAATGGAAGGAGTCATTGTTTTCTATAGTGCCCAGCATTAGGACAAGGAACAATGGGGATAAACTTGAGCATCAAACCCCCNTTTTTATTGCTAATGTACATATTATTACTAGTGTACTTACACTCTCGTATGTGCAGGAATATATATATAGAACCAGAAAAATCATAACTTCTCAACTTTGTTTTAGAGCAAGTTCCCAGAGAATTCTGCAAATGTTAGAAGTTGACTTTGAACAGAAAGAGAATAACAACATCAGTAATATACTATAAAATGAAATAATGGTTCCTTTTTGTTTAGTGAAGAGAGGTCAGGTCTTCCTCCCTTCCTCAGGCAATGGAGCAATCAGCCTATTTGTGAATTCTAATAATGAATTCAGAAGAAAAAAATACGAACTGTCGTGTATTTAAGTTTGTTGACATGTAGAACCAAGATGTAAATTGATAATATACTCTTAAAGATTTGATGAAAGGAAATGTGTTAGGTTCTCAGATTTAGGAAGAAACTTCTTTTATGATGTTCATGTTTTTGCATCTGGATCTTTTGATATTTATTAGAAAAGAGGACTGACTTTTTATCTTATAATAGATTTATTTAAAGGAGGATTCAAAGGGGTAAATTAAATAGGTCTGTGATTTAGATTGCGCAGAAAGTTTCGGATGAACATCCTGTCAGAGAAAAGAGAAGAGTTTTTTTATTTGGGAAAATATATTTTAAAATATATAATTTAATGGTCTAAACGACAATGTAGCACAAAATGAATACTTTTAAAGTTTGGGATATCAGCATGCCTCAGAATTAAAGCAGACTAAAGAAAAAAAAGTTTTTTAGATTATTTTCTTTTTCCCATCACCATGATAACCTACAAATAAGAAGCATTGGTGACAATTAACTTTACTAAGAAGAAATAGTTTTTGCAATTATCTCTCTGTGTGATAACAGCAATCTGTTAGAGCTTCTAGACCTTGAAATATATTAAAGAAAAGCACCTGTATGTTTTCCATTCTGGATCACTTTCAGGAATGCATGAAACATATCCTGGACTTGTATCTTCTGAAAGCACAGCATGATCATTCAGTTCAATTCCCTGCCCTCTTAATAAATGAACACTTGCCTAAAAAGACACAGAGAAATAAATGTTCTAGCCATGTTATCACTGTGAAAATAGACTTAGTGTTAGTGTTGTTATGTCTTAAAAGAAACCAAACCAACAAAACAAACATAAAATGCTTTTTAGATGTTGTACAGGCAGATACAACTATACGAAGTATTTTACATTGTATTTCATAATCTTCCAACTCTCTATGACCAATTTAACTAAATAATTTCATTAAGAAAAAAAATTCCTTTAATTATGATAGAACTTTTAAGAATCCAGAAATATGGTGTTACATGCAAACACTTACAACAGAAAAAGAAGAGTTAGCACCACCTGCAGTGAAGCTAATGCTGTAGTTATTTTCACTCAGTATTTTGATAAAGATACTCATGAAACTACTTTCTTTAGTTTCTGTAGAGATAAATAACTAAACTCAAAGGTCCAGTGCTTTCAGATTTATACATAAAATTATACATAAAACAAAGCTAGATAAAAAAATATGAATGACAGCTGTGCAATTTATTTACCTCTGCACTGATGAATCTTATGTCTGCTAATATTCTGAGCAAATCTCTTTCAAAAGAGAAGTGTTTAGCAGGACGTAATGATTCTTCTAGTAAGCTGTTTCCTTGATCATCACCCATCATGGTTGTACTAGCTTTCTTTTTCTGTGCTAAAAATAAATAAGCAACCAAATAAATAAATAGATCCATTACTATTAACATGCAATTAATAATAATAATAATAAAACACCTTCATGTTAAACTTTCAATTTTTTTCATTAGTACAATTTACTGCACTCAAAACCTGTTGTTCTCAAGCACTGCTGAGGTCACCTGTGATTTTGCTGTATTTGTGCATAAACCAGTATTTACAGCAAATAACTTGCTTCAGTCATAACCTGCATATGGAAGTTATTTTAATATGAATATAACCTATGGCCTCGAATTCAATTTTATTGCTTCAGTTGATATGGAACACCAGATACCATGTAATGGCTAAAATNGGTCCCTCCCAAGCCCTACCATTCTGATTCTATGCCTACATCTCTAACCCACTGTGAAGAGAAATTAATATTAATTTCTCATCTGAAGTTAATATGGCTTAAGTGAATAGCAGCAAAGAACAAACAGAAAATACTAAAGTCACTTTTACATCACAAAATTAATCTTCTGAACTACTCTGCATATAAAAAAAGTCCTTCTACAAATAATGAAAATCAGCAATGTCTTTCACAGCACAAAGTGATTTACAGTGTTTGTAGAATTTTTTTTTTCTGTTTTAGAAAAAAAGAGCACGTTCACAACCAAACAACTAAATTACCCATTGTGCCCAACAGTCTTAATGGCTCCAAGAAGAGTCTGCAGATATTCAATAATTTCCCTCTGTCTTCCTGAAGAGACAAGATGTCTATTGTAGTTTAAGACATACACCACAGCATTGTGAACAATCCACGCATCGCTCAATTCTTCTCCTATTTCAGCTGCACGTTGGAAGTTTTCCATAGCATACAGAGATAAGCAGTCTATCCATAAACTAAAAAATTAGTATGAAGAGGTTATTAAAAAATTCCCACAACAGAAGGAATTACATTGTAAGGTTAAATATGCAGTAGCACATCTCAATCACAAACAACAACAACAACAATTTAATGACCTTCCAGTTGCATTTATTATGTCTTCATTCATGAACTTTTACATGAATAACGCAGGAAAGGAATTAGTATCCACACAAAATGAATAGCCTCTAAAAGTCAAATGCTATTAGCTTAAAAAGTAGTGGCTATAAGTCATGCTTCATCCACAGAGTTTTTTTAAAGAGCACGTGTGAATCCACACATCAGTGCTAGAAATCATTACATAGTAGCACAAATGTGAACAGAAGAGAGTTTAAATGTCATCTTCAGAATTCGGCCCCCTCCACCTTCACAAGAAAGAACCACGTGACACCAGAAAACAAAAATTATACTTGCTATATTCTACTCTTCCTTGCTCATTTCAATTGGTTGGTTGGAACAGATTAGTTTTGCAAACTGAATTAACTCATTTTATGTATTCGGGTACTCAGACATCATTATAGTTATAGGAACAATAAAGCAAGAAAAGAGAAGAGTTTTTTTATTTGGGAAAATATATTTTAAAATATATAATTTAATGGTCTAAACGACAATGTAGCACAAAATGAATACTTTTAAAGTTTGGGATATCAGCATGCCTCAGAATTAAAGCAGACTAAAGAAAAAAAAGTTTTTTAGATTATTTTCTTTTTCCCATCACCATGATAACCTACAAATAAGAAGCATTGGTGACAATTAACTTTACTAAGAAGAAATAGTTTTTGNAATCATAGCCCAAATTTTGCATGTTGTCACATGTAACCACAGGTGATTAAATATGTGTAAAATACGGGAGAGTGAAAAGGATGATGTTAAGGTCATATCTGTAGTTTATATTGACCAGTCTTTTCATTATAACCCCATCAAACTTAATCTCTAAACCAAAATTACATATTTGCAACCATTTCTCCTCTGTTGTACAATCACAAGTCCCAGATTAATACTGTCAGGTGACTTGTAAGAGTTGAGATCTTGGCAGTTTTAAATTTTCCTTTATATTCCTTTTTATATTTCTTTGTTTTAATCAAAATTCTCAGAGAAAGCTTTGTGCAAACTTCACTTAGATAACTTCAGAAGAGACATCATGTAATTTTTATTTTTGGCCTATCAGCCATTAGAGTACTCTTTTAAGGCAATCTTCTTGGGGAAAAAAAAAAAAAAAAAGAAATAAAAACCACTGACACCACCAAAGGGTCACACATCTAGCCAAAACACACTTATCCCATTTTGAGGCTGAGGATCTTGTATGCATGTGTGTGTCTTATAGTGACCACACCATGTCAATGCAAAGGGAGAGAGAAAGGGTTCAGGGGTGAAGGTGGTAGTGGGAAAGGGTGGGGGGAGGTGGGTGCCTTCCCTCAGGACTCTGCTTGTCACAGGACTGTAACTCAGCATCTGCAGTCATGTATAAATCAGGATTTGATATAGTATCTGCAGACTTTGAACATACCAGGCAGGGAAGCTTACCCTTCACAGTATGGGTGCACTTTCAGCAACGATGATAGGGCTGCGCCTGGTCTGATCTGCTCGAAGAAGCTTTTTCAGTGCTAACTGAAACCAGAATGAGGATGGGAAGGCTGATTGCAAAGTTCACATCTCCTCTGCTGTGTGCTGATGTTAATGGGAATTTCTTCTGTGATGGGTAGGTCATAAAACACACAGCTGTAGAGACTATGCAGGGTGAACAAATCAAAGAACTTAGTAATAAAAATGATGTGTGTGCCAATATTATTTAATATTAACTTGTGAAAATTGAGGAAACACAACTTTGTCATATATCAGAATTGGCTCTAAAGCTGAATCAACAGATTAATGGTGTTATTTGTAATTATATTGTCCTCATAAAGGCTTTATTATTTAGGAATCAGAGTTGGAAATTTTAATTTCTTTAATGATTTTCATTACATAAATTAGCCTGCCTCAACTCCTCCGTCTAGAAGGCAAGAGGCAAGGTTGAGATGGTCCCCCTCTTCATTCTTACACAAAATCTGCTCATTTGGACAGATCCCAAATTTTAAAGAAAAAAGTTCCTGGAAGAAATGCAGGATGCCAGTATGCACAAGACTTTCACAGGGCATCTCGTTTCAACACTGACTGCCTGCATTTTATCGGAGTACTTTTTGTGCCTTTCCTCAATCACCAACTATTTTCCAGCAAGGTAGAGGGTTCCCTCTACCTTGCTGGAAAATAGTTGGTGATTGAGGAAAGGCACAAAAAGTAGAATACACAAAGCTACTTTTTTTCCCGGAATACCGCTACAGTTTTTCAGAATCTGCATCTAAAGCAATCTCCTGATTCTGAGATTCTGTTTAACCCATGAGGTTCAATACTCTTTGATACATCTAACTTAGTTTTTGTCTAGTTTTTTACACCATACCTTCTCCAGAGTAGCCATGTTTCACCTTTTAGCTCTTTTCCAAGTTGAAGGAAAACAGAAGTACTTGCCATAAACTCAGGGCATTCATGCATGAAAAGCATCATTAATAGCAACTGGTATATTCTTCTATAACTTTTGAATTATTTGCTTTTATTCAGGCTTAATAACCCAGCAAGCCTCTGTAGAGGGTCTTCACACTACAACAATTACCTTTGCCCTATCCTCATTATGAGAAATATAACCTTTTATTTTTCTCACCCATTCATCCTAGAATTAGTAGTAAAGAAAAATTANCACCATGATAACCTACAAATAAGAAGCATTGGTGACAATTAACTTTACTAAGAAGAAATAGTTTTTGCAATTATCTCTCTGTGTGATAACAGCAATCTGTTAGAGCTTCTAGACCTTGAAATATATTAAAGAAAAGCACCTGTATGTTTTCCATTCTGGATCACTTTCAGGAATGCATGAAACATATCCTGGACTTGTATCTTCTGAAAGCACAGCATGATCATTCAGTTCAATTCCCTGCCCTCTTAATAAATGAACACTTGCCTAAAAAGACACAGAGAAATAAATGTTCTAGCCATGTTATCACTGTGAAAATAGACTTAGTGTTAGTGTTGTTATGTCTTAAAAGAAACCAAACCAACAAAACAAACAAA
>VYZU01014835.1:91289-105321 GCA_013401355.1 Ceyx cyanopectus | reverse complement strand
TTGATCCTAAACCTCTTGTGCTCCAACTTGCACCCACTGCCTCTCATCCTGTCATTGGATGACATTGAGAAAAGTCTGACTCCATCCTCTCTACACTCACCCAGTGAGTTTAAGTCATGGATGGAGTTTACTTTCTTGCAATATACACATCAATCAAGAGAAAAATAAGACTACTTTTCTTTAGTTTTTTAATGAAGAAAAAGGACCAAAATTATTTAATATAAATAGAAAATAAGAGCATAAAAGGTGATGCAGAGGGTTCCCTCTACCTTGCTGGAAAATAGTTGGTGATTGAGGAAAGGCACAAAAAGTAGAATACACAAAGCTACTTTTTTTCCCGGAATACCGCTACAGTTTTTCAGAATCTGCATCTAAAGCAATCTCCTGATTCTGAGATTCTGTTTAACCCATGAGGTTCAATACTCTTTGATACATCTAACTTAGTTTTTGTCTAGTTTTTTACACCATACCTTCTCCAGAGTAGCCATGTTTCACCTTTTAGCTCTTTTCCAAGTTGAAGGAAAACAGAAGTACTTGCCATAAACTCAGGGCATTCATGCATGAAAAGCATCATTAATAGCAACTGGTATATTCTTCTATAACTTTTGAATTATTTGCTTTTATTCAGGCTTAATAACCCAGCAAGCCTCTGTAGAGGGTCTTCACACTACAACAATTACCTTTGCCCTATCCTCATTATGAGAAATATAACCTTTTATTTTTCTCACCCATTCATCCTAGAATTAGTAGTAAAGAAAAATTAAGTAGAACATAAAAATAGTGCCAACAGTTCTCAGAGAACTACAGGCAATCATAAATTTCCTTCCTGCCTTGAGTATCTACAAGTTTATTCGCATTTCATTTAACTACAAGAGTATTTCCAGTTAGAAACTGCCCAGAATAGAGTACCTCAGCTGCTCCAAGTACAGCATTGCTTCCTTTGACTGTACAGAATCATGCAGCACTCAAGGAATGGCTCTGCAGGCCACTCTATCGTCCTTGAGAATGCAGATCTTAGGTGAGGTCACAGTTACTGTTTGATTTCTAGAGAAGTTCTACTTCTGAAAGCATCAACCAACTTCAAACTTGTAACAAACATAGAACTATTCAAAACAGTGATGAAAAGTGCCTTGATATCCTGCCTACACAGTAGAACAGTTTAGACTGGTATACACAGAATTATAAAGCCCTGTAAACATGCAGAGCATGAAAGAGACATCTTAATCTTGAAATGCAAAACTTGTGAAAGAAAAAAAAATGCAATATACCAGTTCCTATTGATGATGCTTTTGTTGTGCGACTGCCCTTAGTTTCTCAAAAGTATTTATTTTTCTANCAAACCAACAAAACAAACATAAAATGCTTTTTAGATGTTGTACAGGCAGATACAACTATACGAAGTATTTTACATTGTATTTCATAATCTTCCAACTCTCTATGACCAATTTAACTAAATAATTTCATTAAGAAAAAAAATTCCTTTAATTATGATAGAACTTTTAAGAATCCAGAAATATGGTGTTACATGCAAACACTTACAACAGAAAAAGAAGAGTTAGCACCACCTGCAGTGAAGCTAATGCTGTAGTTATTTTCACTCAGTATTTTGATAAAGATACTCATGAAACTACTTTCTTTAGTTTCTGTAGAGATAAATAACTAAACTCAAAGGTCCAGTGCTTTCAGATTTATACATAAAATTATACATAAAACAAAGCTAGATAAAAAAATATGAATGACAGCTGTGCAATTTATTTACCTCTGCACTGATGAATCTTATGTCTGCTAATATTCTGAGCAAATCTCTTTCAAAAGAGAAGTGTTTAGCAGGACGTAATGATTCTTCTAGTAAGCTGTTTCCTTGATCATCACCCATCATGGTTGTACTAGCTTTCTTTTTCTGTGCTAAAAATAAATAAGCAACCAAATAAATAAATAGATCCATTACTATTAACATGCAATTAATAATAATAATAATAAAACACCTTCATGTTAAACTTTCAATTTTTTTCATTAGTACAATTTACTGCACTCAAAACCTGTTGTTCTCAAGCACTGCTGAGGTCACCTGTGATTTTGCTGTATTTGTGCATAAACCAGTATTTACAGCAAATAACTTGCTTCAGTCATAACCTGCATATGGAAGTTATTTTNTTGATCCTAAACCTCTTGTGCTCCAACTTGCACCCACTGCCTCTCATCCTGTCATTGGATGACATTGAGAAAAGTCTGACTCCATCCTCTCTACACTCACCCAGTGAGTTTAAGTCATGGATGGAGTTTACTTTCTTGCAATATACACATCAATCAAGAGAAAAATAAGACTACTTTTCTTTAGTTTTTTAATGAAGAAAAAGGACCAAAATTATTTAATATAAATAGAAAATAAGAGCATAAAAGGTGATGCAGAGGGTTCCCTCTACCTTGCTGGAAAATAGTTGGTGATTGAGGAAAGGCACAAAAAGTAGAATACACAAAGCTACTTTTTTTCCCGGAATACCGCTACAGTTTTTCAGAATCTGCATCTAAAGCAATCTCCTGATTCTGAGATTCTGTTTAACCCATGAGGTTCAATACTCTTTGATACATCTAACTTAGTTTTTGTCTAGTTTTTTACACCATACCTTCTCCAGAGTAGCCATGTTTCACCTTTTAGCTCTTTTCCAAGTTGAAGGAAAACAGAAGTACTTGCCATAAACTCAGGGCATTCATGCATGAAAAGCATCATTAATAGCAACTGGTATATTCTTCTATAACTTTTGAATTATTTGCTTTTATTCAGGCTTAATAACCCAGCAAGCCTCTGTAGAGGGTCTTCACACTACAACAATTACCTTTGCCCTATCCTCATTATGAGAAATATAACCTTTTATTTTTCTCACCCATTCATCCTAGAATTAGTAGTAAAGAAAAATTAAGTAGAACATAAAAATAGTGCCAACAGTTCTCAGAGAACTACAGGCAATCATAAATTTCCTTCCTGCCTTGAGTATCTACAAGTTTATTCGCATTTCATTTAACTACAAGAGTATTTCCAGTTAGAAACTGCCCAGAATAGAGTACCTCAGCTGCTCCAAGTACAGCATTGCTTCCTTTGACTGTACAGAATCATGCAGCACTCAAGGAATGGCTCTGCAGGCCACTCTATCGTCCTTGAGAATGCAGATCTTAGGTGAGGTCACAGTTACTGTTTGATTTCTAGAGAAGTTCTACTTCTGAAAGCATCAACCAACTTCAAACTTGTAACAAACATAGAACTATTCAAAACAGTGATGAAAAGTGCCTTGATATCCTGCCTACACAGTAGAACAGTTTAGACTGGTATACACAGAATTATAAAGCCCTGTAAACATGCAGAGCATGAAAGAGACATCTTAATCTTGAAATGCAAAACTTGTGAAAGAAAAAAAAATGCAATATACCAGTTCCTATTGATGATGCTTTTGTTGTGCGACTGCCCTTAGTTTCTCAAAAGTATTTATTTTTCTATTTAGTTTGGAAAAGAGATGAAAGATGAAGAACCATGGCTAGTCTGGAGATGCAAAACTTGTGAACACAAATTAATGCCCTACTTTAAGGGAACCTAGGAAACAACTTAGACAAAGTGTGGAATAGGTTCAGTTAACACTGTCTAGAGTGAAAAAAACAGCCAGCAGTGTGTGTACTAGAATTTAATCTATTAATGGTGAGTTTTACAAAATCCTAGGGAAAACAAAAGATAACATTTCACATAAGTACTTTAACACCTGTGAAACACTTTTGAAGACAGAATATGGTTTCAACAGAAAAACATATTAACTGATTTCTAGATTTGAGGGTAGAAAGAATTTTCTATGTACATCAACATGCAGAGACAGACAAGAGTCTCAGGGAACCATCAGAATGGGAGGCAAGAAAATAATATTAACACTGCCTGACTCCAAGTAACTATAATAAATTATGAAAAATCTCCTCTCTACAACATTAAAAACTATTTGTTCACTTACTTTTTTTAGGTTTTGTTACCTTCCTAAACAAAGCATCATCATACCATACACAAAATCTGCATGCTGCACGGCANTTGATCCTAAACCTCTTGTGCTCCAACTTGCACCCACTGCCTCTCATCCTGTCATTGGATGACATTGAGAAAAGTCTGACTCCATCCTCTCTACACTCACCCAGTGAGTTTAAGTCATGGATGGAGTTTACTTTCTTGCAATATACACATCAATCAAGAGAAAAATAAGACTACTTTTCTTTAGTTTTTTAATGAAGAAAAAGGACCAAAATTATTTAATATAAATAGAAAATAAGAGCATAAAAGGAAGGACTCAGCGTTCCAGCAGGTACTGGAAAGTGATGATGGTGGCAAAACACCAGTAGAAGGAAGATAAGTACAGAGGCATGTGTGAGGCTCTNTTTTAATGAAGAAAAAGGACCAAAATTATTTAATATAAATAGAAAATAAGAGCATAAAAGGTGATGCAGAGGGTTCCCTCTACCTTGCTGGAAAATAGTTGGTGATTGAGGAAAGGCACAAAAAGTAGAATACACAAAGCTACTTTTTTTCCCGGAATACCGCTACAGTTTTTCAGAATCTGCATCTAAAGCAATCTCCTGATTCTGAGATTCTGTTTAACCCATGAGGTTCAATACTCTTTGATACATCTAACTTAGTTTTTGTCTAGTTTTTTACACCATACCTTCTCCAGAGTAGCCATGTTTCACCTTTTAGCTCTTTTCCAAGTTGAAGGAAAACAGAAGTACTTGCCATAAACTCAGGGCATTCATGCATGAAAAGCATCATTAATAGCAACTGGTATATTCTTCTATAACTTTTGAATTATTTGCTTTTATTCAGGCTTAATAACCCAGCAAGCCTCTGTAGAGGGTCTTCACACTACAACAATTACCTTTGCCCTATCCTCATTATGAGAAATATAACCTTTTATTTTTCTCACCCATTCATCCTAGAATTAGTAGTAAAGAAAAATTAAGTAGAACATAAAAATAGTGCCAACAGTTCTCAGAGAACTACAGGCAATCATAAATTTCCTTCCTGCCTTGAGTATCTACAAGTTTATTCGCATTTCATTTAACTACAAGAGTATTTCCAGTTAGAAACTGCCCAGAATAGAGTACCTCAGCTGCTCCAAGTACAGCATTGCTTCCTTTGACTGTACAGAATCATGCAGCACTCAAGGAATGGCTCTGCAGGCCACTCTATCGTCCTTGAGAATGCAGATCTTAGGTGAGGTCACAGTTACTGTTTGATTTCTAGAGAAGTTCTACTTCTGAAAGCATCAACCAACTTCAAACTTGTAACAAACATAGAACTATTCAAAACAGTGATGAAAAGTGCCTTGATATCCTGCCTACACAGTAGAACAGTTTAGACTGGTATACACAGAATTATAAAGCCCTGTAAACATGCAGAGCATGAAAGAGACATCTTAATCTTGAAATGCAAAACTTGTGAAAGAAAAAAAAATGCAATATACCAGTTCCTATTGATGATGCTTTTGTTGTGCGACTGCCCTTAGTTTCTCAAAAGTATTTATTTTTCTATTTAGTTTGGAAAAGAGATGAAAGATGAAGAACCATGGCTAGTCTGGAGATGCAAAACTTGTGAACACAAATTAATGCCCTACTTTAAGGGAACCTAGGAAACAACTTAGACAAAGTGTGGAATAGGTTCAGTTAACACTGTCTAGAGTGAAAAAAACAGCCAGCAGTGTGTGTACTAGAATTTAATCTATTAATGGTGAGTTTTACAAAATCCTAGGGAAAACAAAAGATAACATTTCACATAAGTACTTTAACACCTGTGAAACACTTTTGAAGACAGAATATGGTTTCAACAGAAAAACATATTAACTGATTTCTAGATTTGAGGGTAGAAAGAATTTTCTATGTACATCAACATGCAGAGACAGACAAGAGTCTCAGGGAACCATCAGAATGGGAGGCAAGAAAATAATATTAACACTGCCTGACTCCAAGTAACTATAATAAATTATGAAAAATCTCCTCTCTACAACATTAAAAACTATTTGTTCACTTACTTTTTTTAGGTTTTGTTACCTTCCTAAACAAAGCATCATCATACCATACACAAAATCTGCATGCTGCACGGCAGACATCCCATACTTCTTGTTTACGAGCAACTTTTGCCAAATTTGCCCAAAGTATAATTCTGCCAAAGAAAAAGCGCACATAAAATTACTTCATAAGCAGGACTATCTTCCATGCTTCAAGATCAGCAAAAAAAATCACATCAATAATGATGGCGTTTGTAAAAAACATTTTAAATCCTATAAAAATTAATAAATAGGAGACTTCTTATCAATAGCAAAGATCTCATTATTACTTCATCAATTTAAAAAAAAAAAATCCCCTCAGCATATCAAGAGTGGGACAAAATTCTTGTTTTGGATAGTAACTATACAGAAATTCCAAAATATGTGTTACACTCATTATCTATCCTATAAACTAAACTACATATTTAAAAACTGATGTTGAGAACTTCAAAATAAGTCTTGAAATAAAGTTTAGATTTTTAAATTTTTTAAAACAATTCCATTTAATCACAGGAGTTTTTAGTGAAGCAAAAAAGGGAAACATCTTCTAAATAAGCAATGATAAAATGATACATAAATAGTAAAAACAAAAACTGTGGTTTTCCTACAGATTAATCTTTCTGACTCAGAATAAGCTACTAACTTGTTCAAAAGAAAAGTTGTAGCATGTGATGTGGTACACAGACGTAAAAAGATACTTCAGTTAAGTTTCAAGTGTACACCAAGTTGTTCAGTCTTCCAGCCCTAATCCACTCATTCTTCTGTGCATTCAGTTCACAGCAACAGAGAGATGAGTTTAGCTGCATGTGAGTGTGCAGATTAACAACAGCAAAAAAATACGATTATGCATAGTGTGTGAACATAAGGGCACTTCTCAGACATTAACACGTTTAAATGCTTTGCCAGGCCTGATTGAAGTATTCAGCCTCCTACAAGGTATCATGAAGTAACTTCACCCCTGCAGTAAAAAAACCTTTCCCATTGGAGACTTCTACACGAGACAAAAGAGAAGCTTCTTGTCTATCTGTAGTACTAACCTCTCTCTGTCATTTTCACTTCTTGAGTTTTTCAAATGTTCATCAACTTTCTCCATGCTTTTAATATGATGCTGTGCTTTTGCACAGAGGTAGCTTACTTGACTCATACTTTTACCTGAGGAAACTTGGCAAAGAAAAAAGAATTCAAGGTCATTTTTAAGTATTAAAGATTTAAAAAACCTGCATGAAAGGTACACAATTTGCTAACTACTTTTTGAGACACTTTAAATCCAGATTTTTTTACAGTCTTTCAAGTTTTCCCAAAACCATCCAACCAACATGAAAAAACCCACACCCCACCAACTTATAGCACACGACAGCGCAACAGTAACATTCAGATTAATTCAGAGGGAAAAACAAGAGTATTTCCTCTTCCAATATCACAGGATAAATCTTAGATCCCTAATGAAATTGACAGGAGCTTTGCCACAGAATTCAGCAGAACTGTCACTTCACCTGTACTACATTATTCTGCACATGTTGCCACTAGATATTATGTCCAACATTTAAAGCTGTGCAAAGCAGTCCAAGCGTAGTAACTTTTAGTCACACATACATATTTTACCTTTAGCTTCATTTTCACCATCAAGGACTATTTTAAATGAATCTGGAGCTAATGCAATCCCTGCATTTACCAGAAGGGACCTCTTTTTCCTCACATTATCCTTCTGCATTCCCCTTTTAGCCTATGTAAAGAAAAGAACTAATTGGTATAAGGTTTATTTTTATTATATTCTTATTTATATACCTTATTTACTAAACATAACAGATTGCAGATCCTCTGGCCCTGCTCCAACAGACCTGGGTCTGCTCTGCTGAGGACTCCAGAACTGGACTGGCACTGCAGGGGGGTCTCCCCAGAGCACTGAGAGCTGAAGGGCAAAATCCTCCCTGGCCCCCCTGCCCATGCTGCTGGAGGATACAGCCCAAGGTGCCATTGGCTTCTGAACTGCAAGCACATGGGGCTGGCTCATGACCACCTTTTCATCCAGCAACATCCTCAAGTCCTTCTTGACAGGGCTGCTCTCAGTCCCTTTATCCCTCAGTATGTATTGATACCAGGGATTCCCTCAAACAACGTGAAGGATCTTGCACTTGGCCTTCTTGAACGTCACGAGGTTCACACGGGCCCACTTCTCGAGCTTCTTTAGCTCTACGGACACTGCTCCCGATTAACTACAACACTATTCCATGTAATGAAGTCGTAATTGTTTACAATTACAGACTTCGCTGATATTTTTCCTAATGCATAACTTCCCCTCCTCCTCAAGAAATAAGCTTTGAATGTAACTCAAAAAAAATCCTCTATTGCAATCTTGTGTGAAGCAGCATGAATGCCACAAAAAGAATTCACAGTTTTTCATCACAATCAACCAACAACAATTTGCTGAAAGCAAGCTGGTTCTGCTAACATGCCGTTCTACTGTACGGCTGACTTTCCATGAGACAATGTGCCTTTGTGGTCAAGAAGGCCAGTGCTATCCTGGGGTGCATTAAGAAGAGTGTCCAGCAGATCAAGGGAGGTTCCTCTCCCCCTCTGCCCCTGTGAGACCTCACCTGGAGTATTGTGTCCTGTTCTAGGCTCCCCCAGTTCAAGAAAGACACAGATCTACTCGAGAGAGTCCAATGGAGGCTATGAGGATGATTAAGGGAACAACTGCCTTACAAGGAAAGGCTGAGAGTCCTGGAGCTTTTTAGTCTGGAGAGTAGAAGGCATGAGGGGATTCAATTCATGTCTATAAGTACATAAGGGCTGGGCGTCAAGAAGGCAGGGACAGCCTCTTTTCACTTGTACATTGTGATAGGACAAGGGGCAATGAATTCAAGTTGGAGCACAGGAAGTTCTTCCTCAACGTTGAGGAACTTCTTCACTGTAAGAGTTGTAGAACACTGGAATAGAGTCCCCAGAGAGGTTGCAGAGTCTCCTTCTCTAGAGACTTTAATGACCTGTCTGGATGTATTTCTGCACAATCTGCTCTAATTTTGGCCTGCTCTGTCAGTGGGTTTGGACTTGATCTTCGAAGGTCCCTTCCAGCCCCTACCATTCAGTGATTCTGTGATTCCTCTGCTAGAATTTAATAAGCAAACTTATTTCAGCTACTAATCTTATTCTTCATGATTACCTGTTCAATCATCACTACGGCCTGATCCTCTAGATGCTCAGGTGACTTATACAGCACAGTGTACAAACGAAGACGGTTTAAATTCAATCTCAGATATTCTTGATACTGCCCACCATTGTTTAGACACAGAGCTTTTTGACAATGTTCCACAGCAGCCTCTATTCTATCTCCATCTTCTTCAATACGAGCTATTTCCATGTGGACTTGGCAACGCAACAAAATCAACATGCTAAGGAATATAAATTTATATGTAAACTGTTAAAATGAGGGAAACTAAAATTCTTAGACCTAAAAACTACCCAAAAGTGAAACTCAATGATTAAAACCGATTCCGGTAAAAAACAACTATTCCCTTTAACTTACTTGCATATTTCATTTTCACTATCATGCTTTTTAAATGAAACAGGCCATTAAACGGTGAGATTTTGCATGAAAAGAGACTATATTTAAATGATTATTGAGGAAATGCATGTAACACACACAGACATTAATTTATTACAAGCTAGTGAAAATTTTCAAAGATGTATATCATCATAGAGCATGAGCATTTAAATTATTTTGATCTTCAGTCAGACTTTTCAAAATAACAAATAACAAAGTACACAGCATAGAAAGTTACCTGTCTATCTCTTCAAGGACACCAGCAATTGATATCAACGGCTTTCGCACACACTGATGAAAATTGTGTTGTAGCAGTGGTAAACACAGATTCCACTGGGTTGTACAAACAACCTGAACCACATTCAGATCTCCCAACTGAACTGCATGTTTTAAGGTTAATTCAAGATATTTTATCATTTCCAGTTGAGCCTACAAAATGAAAAATTAATTGGCATATATTACATCTGATGAATACAAATTCTTAGCAGTTGCTCCAGATTTTAATCTTTGGACTGTTTCAAATAGAAAGCAGACAGTCAGCAGACTTGAGAAATTTTTAAAAAAATCTTTTGGCTTTATATATATTTTGGGGGGGGAGGGGGTGTTTTTGTTTTTTCTAAATAGATGTTAATCACCAAGGAGTATTTCTTTTAGGTACTCCATGCTGCTATTACAGATTTCAGGCAGAAGTCTGTCAGCCATTCCCACTTGTTATGATATGCAGAAATTTATAATTGTGAAATACTTGTAAATTCAGAAGACTTAGCTGGTTTTTTTTTTATACTCTGCTAAGAAGTGTAGGAGAGGAACAAAAGAAATATTATGAATGGGATTTACCATGCTGTCAAATAAACTTGGTTCCTATTAAATCTAAAAGCAAATCCTTACCTACAGTAACAGACACTCAATAATTAAGTTCTTTTAGGATCTTATGTCATAAAACAAAAAACATAAAACAAAAAATCTCAAACTTCGTGCACTGTGGTAGGAGTATTTAGGAAGATCTAAATAGCTAAATAAACTATTTTTAAATTTAAGTAGTATTTGAAGATTCATATTATGATGATTACGTTTTTCCTAAATGCTAACAGAATTTCTAAGCTCCAAATGAGAACAGCCATAGACAGGCATGATCACTATTGATTTCCATGATGCACATTTACACTTCCAATTTTAGAAACTTTTGGTGTCCTTAATAGCTGTTCTGAACTGCTTACTGTAAGCATCTCACTAATTCAATTGGCAACACTGACAATTTAGGCTTCTGCTTTTGATGATCTGAATTATGAGTCAACTGACTACAGAGATCTAAGAAAATCTTCACCAGTGTGACAATTTATCGGGAATCATCTCCATTTTTCTGACATAAGAATTGATATGAGATCACCCATAATATGCAGTAATAGTTGAGTTAGGCTCAATGATTCTTATGGGTCCTTTCCAACTTTATTCTGTAAAAACACATCCCATAAAAGAGTTTTGACTTTGCATGCCTCAATGCTACCATCTTTACTCTTGGAAAGCAGTATATAATGACCAATTAGAAAGAATATAATGCTTACAAGAATTTCCGATCAGTATAATGTAATTAAGGCAAACAAGTTCAGCACCATTAATCCATGTTTAACAAATAAAAAAATATCCTTTTATCTCAAAATTAATGTTAAAAAACATACCTCAACATCTGCTTTGGAGTAATTCACTATTTTAGTGCTATTTTTTTTTGTTTCATATTCACATTCCAGGCATTCAATTTCAATAAGTTTCCCTTGCTCCTATAAAATATTAATATAGAACATGCTAATTTTAGCAATTAAAAAGGAACAGAGTCAAGATGGAACCCATGCAGTTTTACAGCACTGTACTTTCTTACTGAAAATCCAACTATACTAGCTATTTAACCGAAACAGTAAAAAGGGAGTAGTTTTTGTTGTTTGAACAGCACTCTTTATTAAATGTTAGTAAATAAATAATAGTTTGATGAAATATTAATCATTTCTACTAAAGGAAACTGGGAACTCTACAGGAACAAACTCGATTAGAAAAGATCCACACAGAGGAAAGGCTTAGGGAGCGCAATTTTTGTCATGTCACTGGATTTCTTCCTTCAACAAGAGAACTATACTGCTTAAATCCTACCACTCTTGGAAGGTAACAACTTTGGGGCCTTTAATTTAGCAATTTTTTTAACCTCCTCCTTCAATCTTCCTACCATGCTCTAGACAAATGTTTTCATCAAAATCAGAATTTATACCCCGTTCTGCAAGGCTGATACTATATTCACAAAGACTTGAGTAAGTGGATGTGATATTAACTGCTTCTAGAATTTGCATTCTGGTGACCAATTAAGAGTCTCAATGGGTAAACTGGTTAAATCTTCAAAACCTGCAAATACTTAAATCTAATCAAACTGTTNGTGGGTTTAGTTATGGTGTAATAAGGTGGATTGGGAAGTGGTTGAAGAATAGATCTCAGAGAGTTGTGGTCAGTGGAGCAGAGTCTGGCTGGAGGCCTGTGACTAGTGGAGTCCCCCAAGGGTCAGTACTGGGTCCAGTATTACTCAATATTTTCATCAATGACGTGGATGAGGGCATAGAGAGCACCCTCATCAAGTTTGCTGATGACACCAAAGTGGGAGGAGTGGCTGACACAGCAGCAGGCTGTGCTGCCATCCAGAGAGACCTGGACAGGCTGGAGAGCTGGGCAGGGAGAAATTACAATAGATGATCTTCTAAGTCCCTTCCAACCCCTAATATCTGTGAATCTGTGTTCAACAGTAACATTTAAACACTGACAAAGAATTAGTTAACCTTTATTTGCCAAGACTAATTATAAGCACTGAAAATTATCCTATTCTACTTATATTCTACCTTCTGACCTTACATCGTCTCTCTAGTTTAGGAATAGATCACTTATTCAAGTAATTATTTATAATAAAGAATATATAAATAATACAAACAGACAGGAGACCCCAGAACCATCAGTATTATTTATGACATATAATCAAAATTATGATGAGGGTGTTAAATAAATTCATTAATACTTACTGTAATTCCTGCTCTCTTCAAATCAAGAATACAATCATAGGCAAGCTTAATGCAGTTCACTTTCATAGAAAAACGAGCTAATTCCAGAATCAAAGGAATCCTTCAAAAACAGAAAGACATCACTTCAGAGAATCTGATACTGTTCTTTTATAGGATTAGGAAAACTCTGCATGAAAGTAACTGCAATATTTGAAAACCTAGAAGTCATCTGAATATTAGAGGATGTAATTATACTAATAATGCTCAGAGTTAACAATGAAAAAAAGAAGATTATTTAATTTGGCTACATGAAACTACAGACATTCATCTGTTTATGGAAAATAATTGGTGTACTTCTACTGTCATCTTGCACAAACTGTTCCTGATAAAAAATAAGAATGCAATGTATGCAGCACAAAGATGGGGAAACAGCAAATGAAGACTGCAGGTAATTCTGTAAATACAATGCAGTCAGCTGGCACACAAAACAAATCCATTGGAGAATTACTTCAGAACTAAGAACAAAGACCATGGTCTAAATGTGTGGATTTCCATAAATAACCGAGTGAGTACTGTGTTCTGTCTGGGACAGAGAAGTAATGAGATACATGAATATCATCAAACAATACTGACCTTAATGATTAAAAAAAGTAGTATTACTTCCACACGTAAGAGCTGTGATAGAGCTACTAGAACACAGTTCAATTTAGTCTGCATTTCAAAAGTATGCTGAAGAATTGGGAAAGACCCCAGGAGAAGCTAAAAATGAACTAAAGACTGAAAAGGAGTCAATTCTAATGACAAATTAAAAAATCTCATTACGTCAAGAAAAAAAGGTTATGGAAAAATTTAATCATATTATACAAACAACTATATGGAAGAAAATATTTATCTTGGGTTCTTTAAGAAATTTTCTTTTTTTAATAAAACTTGGTTTCTTTATTAGGACTTTTTTTTTTTTAAGTATTATAACTAAGTATGAGTTTACTCTCTTTAAGGTCAACAGGAATTTGGAAATTTCCAGGAATTGCTGATGACACCAAAGTGGGAGGAGTGGCTGACACAGCAGCAGGCTGAGGCTGCCATCCAGAGAGACCTGGACAGGCTAGAGAGCTGGGCAGGGAGAAATTTAATGAGATTTAACAAGAGCAAGTGTAAGGTGCTGCATCTGGGGAAGAACAACTCCATGTATCAGTACAGGCTGGGGGCTGATGTATTAGAGACCAGCTCTGGAGAGAGACCTGGGGGTCCTGGTGGACACTGGGGTGACCATGAGCCAACAATGCGTCCTTGTGGCCAAGAAGGCCAATGGCATCCTGGGATGCATTAGGAGAAGTGTGGCCAGCAGGGCAAGGGAGGTTCTCCTCCCCCTCTACTCTGCACTGGTGAGACCCCACCTCGAG
>VYZU01014835.1:66887-90746 GCA_013401355.1 Ceyx cyanopectus | reverse complement strand
GAGCACAAGAGGTTTAGGGTCAACACAAGGAAGAACTTTTTCTCAGTGAGGGTGACAGAGCTCTGGAACAGGCTGCCCAGGGGGGTTGTGGAGTCTCCATCTCTGGAGACACTTAAGACCCGCCTGGATCTGTTCCTGGGTGACTTGGTCTAGGTGACCCTGCTCTGGCAGGGGGGGTGGACTGGATGATCTTCTAGCTCCCTTCCAACCCCTAATATCTGTGAATCCGTGAATTTGACAGACTTCAGTGGAAGCAGGATCTCTTCAGCATCATCTTTCACAGGGCTATGACAAGTAAAACTTACTTCACACTGAGAACAGATGCTGGAGGTGCCTCATATCGTTTTAGAAGTACATACAAAGAATTTAGACTTGCTGTGGCATCACTTGGAAATTCATATGTGTC
This sequence comes from Ceyx cyanopectus, assembly GCA_013401355.1. Classification (NCBI taxonomy): domain Eukaryota; kingdom Metazoa; phylum Chordata; class Aves; order Coraciiformes; family Alcedinidae; genus Ceyx; species Ceyx cyanopectus. Next base: position 90,340 of record VYZU01014835.1, on the reverse strand, counting down.
CCACTGCCTGCAATATATTAAAAAATAGTCATTTTTTGACAAGAAGTACTGTTGCATTAAAAATTTGAAATAACTCCTATCTTGAGTACGGATGGCTCTTAGTCCAATCTCTTAGTGGGATACTTGGATTTTGAAATATCAAAGGAAAAAAAAATCAAGTAAATGAAACCTACTTCAGTATGCCAAGTAAGTTATCAGAGACAGACAGATATGAAGCAAAAAGAACATTGTAGCGTATGAATATTTCAGAATATTCAGAAAATTTCATTCCAGAAACAAAGAAAAATAGTATACTAAGAAAATAATTTATATATATATATATACTAAGAAAATAATTTATACTTTGAAAATGGTGATGTTGAAACACTGAAAAAAAAAATTGTATTTGTTATCAAAGTCTAATTTTCAAATTTGTTTTATGCTCATGCATTATGTTTTAGGTGGGATTTCCCCACTTCATCTTTACTCTCTTAATACATGACTTGTGTACTAAACCACAGTCTTTTGAATACAAAAATGTCTTTCAATTTCTTAAGTTCTTTCACCCAAGAATATTTCTACAACACACTTTTCTCACTTTTTAGCCAAGGCTGTTCTCTAATTAGGCTTGACAGTTACTACCCAAACTGTGATTACAGTTTACCTTTTGAGAAATTCATCTTTGAAGTGGATTTTCTACTGGCACACAGGATACCTGATGCTCTGTAATATTAAGCACCAAAATACAAGTGGAAGGATACATTTTAATACTTACATTTTTAGCAACTGCATTTTATAAATAATTGACAAATGAATTGAATTTTGTATTTCCTTCTCTACCTGGGAAATATCCATTAGTTTGTGATATACCTATAAAAAAACAATGTATTAATTGATGCTATAGGCCAACAAAGGACAGACACTCAAGAGGGCTAAAATAAAGTGGGCATATAAACTGTAGACTTTTTCATGGATTTTAAGGGCACCGAGGCTACTATGTTAATTTATGTTGTTCTACACATATACCACAAAGATCATCTAGTAGAGCTATACTAATCTTTGCATAGTAAGGATCAGAAGCATCAGCAGAAAATTAACTAACATACGAGTTAGAATTCCAATTAATCCACTTGTAATTATACCTTTTGATAGCAAAGATACCTTTTGATTTTGAAATAATCTCATCAAGCTATCAGAAATGACCCCTAATCAAATTTATAACTATCAATTATTTTAAAAATATATTATGAAGAAATTACAATAAACTATAGTTATTCAAAGTGAATTTTAAACATGCACATCATTTCTTCTGACTCTCTCATGCTGACTGCCCACAGCAATCCATACCAATTGCTGAAGCTGGAACAATAAGTTGTGCACTGTACGGTACACATTTAAGGGTCCTGTTACTGAAGCACTCAACAGCATGGATCATACTTCTGCAGTCCTGCTAACACAGCCCAAATACAATTTTACAACTACTTTATTCTTCTGTTTAAGGCCATTGCTTTGTTCAACAATGACTCTAAATTTTAAAAAAAATAAAATAGTAATTTTGAGCTTTCATCAGTGTTATTTCTTCATTGATATCTTAACTCTGAAAGTTGTAGATTACTTGTCTCAATTCAGTTGGTAGCTTTGTATAATCGTACACTCGAAATGCAGTAATTTGGAGCAGACAGAAAAAGACAATAGGCACAATGAAAGTAAATATGACTGCATACAACTTTCAAGTTTTATTTGCCACATTTGTCTTCACCCTCTTAATTACCATATTAAGGGCATGCAAGAAATCTAAGTTATTTTCATATGCTCTGATTCTCAGAACTACATATAGGGTTCAAGTTGGGTCATTTTAAATATTTGTCAGCATGAGAGAAGTCAACAGATGCTAAATATTCCCTCAACAGGTGAAATCACACCCACTACACCTTCTGTGTTTATAGTAGTTATTCCCAAACAGAACTTTTGGGTTTAGCAATGGTTATCCCGAAGGTATTATGTTGTATCAAAATAACATGGAGCAGCAGGGAGCTCTTTAGTTTATAATATATAAAAAAAAAATAAAATTGTAAAAATCTCTGTGTATTTGCTGTATTGTTTGGTAGCTCATAAAATTTAAATAAAGGAAACAACACATTTAACAATTTTAACTACAATCTTATTAAATGCTGAGAAAGCTCCTGTCTTACAGGGAGTTTCAAATATTTCAGAGTATTACCATTAGAGAAAATATTTGAGAGTATTTGTCTGGAACATGTTCCTTAATAAAGCTTGCTGCAGTAGATGAAAACTCTTTTGCTTCTTTCGGTTTTGAAGCATCAAGGAAGCACTCAAGTAAATTTCTGCAGATGAAATAAATATTTGTATTAAAGAATTATTAATGCTTTCTGATAGATGTGCTTTTCCAAGAGGCTCTTTATATTCAAGGTACCAGTCCTAAATGTAGTACGAGTAATGTTATAGAGCAGTGACTCAATACAAAAAAAAAAAAATCCTCTAACTTCTGTAACTTTGTTTCTTCTAGACATATACAGCTGTTACAAACATTGACTGCACATCACAAAAATAATCTTGGAAAAGAAAACATTTCTGAAAGTTTTTCTCCATGAGACATCTGGAATTAAAACAATTGATTATGGGAAGTTTTTTGGCAACAATGCCAAATGATGATGATCTTCTAGGTTCCTTCCAACCCCTAACATTCTGTGATTAGTACCTCAGCAAGCATGTCTTTCTTACAAAACCCATTGCATGCACAGTATTCTAAATAACCTTTAGCACCTTAGAAATGTTTTGTTAATTTTTTATTTTTCTCCAGCTTCGGCTCATACAGCGCTGCACAGCAATAAACATTTAGGTCAAGCAGTATATCCAAATTAGCAGGGATGGCCTTTAATTTAATAGTGAGGAAAAACTGATCCAATACTAACCAGAAAGAAAAATGTTTGATCTAATTACATTGATCAGAACTATAAAACACCCATTGTACAATAAAGCATATGGCCGGCACATAAAAGACAAAAACACTACTGATGACAACTCTTTTCTGTATTAGTAATTGCTTCATTTGCAATGCAAATGCTTATTTTGCTCAATGGTTTTTCATAAAGTTTCATTCCAAATTAAAGTTATGGGCTAACAAAAGGAAAAAACTAAGAAAAATAATTTATGTCAAAATCTTCATAATGATAGAGGAAATTAGAAAGAATCCAGAGTAATTTCTCACAACCTTGCCAGGCTGTAACTTTCACTTCAGGGATCAGGGGACAGAAGACATCTTTATCTATTTAAAGGTTATGCTTCTTTACCTGAAGAAAATAATTCTAAAGTGGAAGTTGTTTTTCTCCTCACTTAAAAGGATAAGCAATTGCATAATCAATGACTCAAACACTACCTCCAAAATGACTGTGAAATTTCAGATCAAGCGTAGGGCCTAACTCCCTCTGCCACTTAAATTTTAACCTCAAAGTAAGTATTAAAACAAAGCACCTTTTGCATTAAGTGTACCTTTATATATTTTTAAAAAAGAAGCCATGAATTAAGTTTTCCACAATAAATGTATCTACAATGTTACCAATCAAAGACTACCTCAGGTGGCAGCCACATGTACGAAAGACTACAGAATGCCCACATGAAAAAATACAAGTAAACTTACATCATAAGTTCTGCTCTCCATTCATTGTCTTGCTCTTCAGTTTGGTTTAATGCTTTAACAATCTGTGAAAGGCTGGGAATGAGGTGATAGCGGAACCCAGGCTTAAGATATGGCCTCACAAGTTGCCAGTAAAGAAGTGAGGCATTATATATCAAAAAATAGTATCTAAAAACAAAAAACAAATAAACAAAAAAACAAAACCAAAAACAAACAAACAAGACAAGCAGTTAGTATTAGCAGTTAGCATTTCATGGATTTAAAATCCCAAGAACTGAGAACACAAGTACAGCACCAGAATACTGTAACTACATATTCATAACTCTGTAACTACACTCTACCCAGTAATTAACCACTTAAAATAAGATAAAATGGTGCTTTCCTCCTACAAGGCATAGACATTAAAGGAGAAAAAGCACTCAAAAAATATATACCAGCCTTGAACAAGCTGGTTCATCCCATTCATTTAAGTCTGTTATGTGTTGCCTCGTGCACAACGGTTACAGAAGGGCAGTAACAAAATGGGAGAAAAATCAAAACCAGCCAAACAATGCAACTCTGAACTACCTAGAGAAAATATGGGACAAAAAACTCTGAAAACCTGAGTAACATTTCCTGAGATTTAAAGACTTAATCCCACCAGTAGGACCTACCTTTGATCACACGTCGCAAAATCTATTGCCTTCATAAAAAATAGCACAAACATTTCAAAGCCTTCCTACAGCAGAACAGAAAAGTTAATGCAATTTGAATATGGCTTTCATAAACCAATACATTATTTTCCTATTTCAGTATGTTCACATCTCATAATTTTTATCTTCAGACCTATTTCAAATAAAACATGCTGTCATAATCGGTTGCTGCCATAGAAAGAGAATAACTAAAAATTAGAGGATGGTCCTAGTGGACACTCAGTTGAACACAAGCTGGCAGCGTGGCTTTGCCACTGAGGCAGCTACAGGTATCCTGAGCTGCCTCAGGAGGCGTGTGGCCGGGAGGTTGAGGCAGGTGATCCTTCCTCTGCTCAGCACTGATGACGCCATGCCTGAAGTACTGTGCCCAGTTCTGGGCTCCCCAGTACAAGAGAGACATGGACACTGTGGAAAGAGTCCAACAAAGGGTCACAAAGATGAAGGGACCAGAGCATCTCTCACGTGAGGAAACTGAGAAAGCTGGGACCGTTTAGCCCACAGAAGGTGGCTTGAGGAGGAATCTCATCAGTATGCACAAATCCCTGAAGGGTAAAGGAGATAGATGGGATCATAAAAAGGGATTTTTGAAAGGCTGAGACAGTAAATATGCAGAAGTGGAACTGGATGGGCAGAAACGGGGTGACGCCAGAGGGCTCTCTATAGCAAGACAGAACAGAATAACTAAAAACTTCAAGAGAGTTGGGACTTATTTACTGAGCTTTGGGACTGGCATAAGAAGGCTACTAAACAATGAGTGGGAACTTACAAAATAAAAATAAAATCTGGAGTAAGAGCCTGAGAAGTATTAGATACTAAACTAAAGTTCCACAGTCCTTATTACCCTTGTGCATTTTATATGACTGAAATCAATACATAAAAATGTAGTATGAAATATTCTAAAAACAAATGGGCTAATAAAATGCAGCTTCATTATTTCTCACCAGATTATGTGTAGAGAGTGGAGTGTGCAACTGGCCTTGGCACAAATATGCTCTGCCAAGAAACTGGTTCACAGGATATCTTCCTTTAAAATACATCTTTAGACAGTCACTGCTCATTTCTGGATACCCCAACTAAGATCAGAAAGAATATTTTAATATTTAGTAAATGCAACAAATAATTAAGAAATGTAAGTTTTAAAAAATGTACATCTACTTCAAATGTAACATTAGTATGCAAAATATATTCCATAAATCTGTATATCAGATCTGGAACAAAACCATTTCAGATTATTTAAAATTTAAATCTGGAAATTTATCTTTCCAAAAAAAAAATTTTTTTTAAATGCTCCTTTATTTAACAAAGCTCCTCAGTCACCCATAGAATCTCTTACAGTATATTAAAAAGTCTCTGTTTTTAATAGGCATTAACAGAATTGTTAATATAAAGGCAACAGTCTTAATTTCTTTTCCAAAAGATAGATATTATCCTGCAGGATTTTGTATGGATGTCACTACTGATGAATTTTCAGACAACAGACAGAATTTGAGTAGCTTGCAGCTGCAAAACAAAAAAACAAACAAGCAAACAAAACAAAACAAAAAAACAACCACCAAACAAACCCAAACTACTTTATTAGAAACTCTACTTGAAATCCAATCACTTGTTCCCATGGATTGAAAAATTAGAAAACACTTCAAAATCAAGAACCTCTAACACGTTTTATAGAAGTCCAACTAAGTAGCAAAAATAGTTCATAATTAGAATGTCACCTTTCCTTCTTTTGCCCTATTCAAACATTTTTTTTCTTCAGTCATAAACAAATTGCTAATATTAGTTTTCCATTGACAAGAAATTGGTATGGGAAACTACTTTATATTTCTGTGGTATACCCTGTTTATTGTGATCTAATTACTGTCTTCACAAACCACAGTTTGTGAATTGTTTACAAAGAATAATTCAGAAGCTGCATTTTAAATGAAAACATGTTTAAACAATTGCTCTCAAAAACCAGAACAACGGAATACAGGTGCTTCTGGAAATCCGTGTAATTTAAGTAGTAATCTGAACAACTATAATTACATCATATAAATGTTTTATACAATAAACTGGCTATATTACAAACCTGAAATGCTTGTTCAGCACATAAAATATATAAATCGGTGCTCAAGTTATCTGATGAGTCAAGGGCAGATTTTCCTTGACTGGCCAATTTGATCAACTGATAAGCATGCTTCAAAGCCACGACATCTTTTTTTTTAAAAAAAAAAAAAGGAGTAAAGAATGTTACAGTTAATTTATGCTTTGAGGTGGACATGATTACATTATTTCAAATTAACTATATGGCATCCCGTTTCTCCTTTACAGAAACAAATTCTGCATGTTTAAGGAAAATATCAAACAAATGTTAGAAGTCAGGAACAGTTATAAGATGAAACACTAATAACTCTCCTTTTAAACACTTTAAAATCACTGATGTTAGCACACAAGGAAGAGAGAGGTAAAGGCCTGATTAACAAGTTCCCTCAACTTTCTGTTGACAGAAAAAAAAAAAAAGAAAATCCCTATTAGATCCTTAAAGCTGTTACACAAAGCAAAATTGACTGGAAGAAAACCAGGTTAAATTAAGACTACTACAGCAGTTGTTTCTTTTCATAGCCAAGAACTATACTTAAAGCATTCAGGGGAACAATTAATTTTCTATATATTCAGAAACAAAACAGGTTAAGATGAAGGAGTTTTCATGTTTAAAGTGCTATTTTCATTTTAGTTATTGTGAAAGAAGGGCAAAATCTCGCAACCGTCCGGCACCTGCTTACCTCGGCGGCTCTCTGCCACCCAGAGCCGCTCCCTGACGGCCAGGTCCATGTCTCTCCGCCCCTTGCCGCTTACGGAGCCTTCCCCCGAAACACGCAGGGTAGCCCCACGCAAGGAGCGCGAGGCTCTGGGGAGCCTTTTTCCGGTGAGACCTTCCGAAAGCTTCTCCAAATAACCGAGACAAGGGGCTGCGGAGGTGCGCGGACAGGAGACACGGTCCCGACCCTCCACCTCACGGCATCCGTTACGCGCCGAGCACCGTCGCGCTCGTCTCCCGGCAGCGCTCCCACAACAACGCGCGGACCGCCCCGCCCCGAGGGGACGAATGACTGCAGCTGGCTGCGCGCCCGCCCCCTCCGCTTTAGCGACCTGAGGGTAATCACGAGGTTTTGTGATGCAGATCCTTAACGCAGCGGAATCAATTGTAACACTGGTACCGAACGGTACAGACCCACGGTGCGCTTATTTCATTGCCAACATTTCCATAACGACAAAAAAGGAGGAATAGAAATTGAGTCTCCGGGGCTTCCTGAGAGTGATGACGGCGAGTACCTGGGGCCTCATTCGCCCCACCCAACGGAGAGAAGCCAGCTCACTGGCGGTAAGACCACCCCTCCGACGGTACCCGCCGCGGCTCACCTTCCTCTCATCCACGGCCTCCCCACGGCAAAGTCCTCCCCAGCAACTGCAAGCCCTTCCCCCGAGCGCCACGGAACGCGCAGAGCGCAGTACCGGAAAGTCGGGCCCGCTAGAACCCTCTCCGAAACTGACGCCCCAGGTGGAATGGGATGGAGACCGCACATGAGCCTTTTCTCCCCGCTCAATCGGGGGAGTAACGGCCCCGTTCCTTAGCGACGAGGAAATGCCGTGTGCAGGACCCGGGGGTTGCTGCTGTCCGGACAGGACCCGCCGAGCTCCGGCAACCTGAGAACAGGCATAATGCACCTACAAGTGCACAAGCTGTTCCTGATGATGTGACAACTAGAAAGTCTGGTAGTAAAGAGACAGAAAACTCTGTTCACTTGGAAGAATACCATAAAAATGTGAAAAACAAGGTCAGAACACCTCACCCTGGATGGGATCTGGGCAGAATGCCGTGATCTAGAAGGAGGGACAAGTTGGGTTCCCAGCATCAAAAGTGTCCTAAGATTGCTATTACCTTTTCCATAATATCCCTTTTTCCACCATTTAGTAAACCATTTAGTGTTGGTGCCTTTCTTGCTGTCATCCCAAAGGAACCAGCATGACCTCATAACACTCTTAGGGCATATGTCCCATAGCTCTTATGGCAACCATAATTTATATATAAAAAGAATCCTGTTTCCATTATTAACAATTGATGGATTATTGCTGATGTTTTTAAGAAAAACAATAAAGTAATTACCCCCAGCATCATGGAAAATTTATAGGAAGTGCAGTATTTTGTCTAGGTTGTATCACTAAAATGTGATTAATTATCACAAAGCAGAAGAATAGTATAGTGTTATGTTGATAATTTTGGAAAGCATAGATAACGCTACAAAACATTTTTGAGAAAAGGGATAAGATTTCTAGGCATGCTCCTGGCAGCGAAACAAATACTTGAGGGCACAAGAAACTGTATTAGTCCTTTTAGTCATGAAATCTTAAAATCATAGCACCATCCATTGTATAACTTGCCTCTTTTTGTAAGAGGTAAATTTTTTGTGGTGTGTTCTTACCCCGTAATGTCAGTGGTGCCTCTCCAGTCTCTGTGCGCAACTCTCTTTAAAAACAAACAAACAAACACAAGCCTGATCCATTTTTTGCTTGTAATTTTCAATTTTGCGTTTGTATGACACTGAAAGGCTTAACAGTCAACTTCTGGAAACTGTAACACTCTGTGTCAGGGCTAAGGTTCGCTTGGACTACTGCCAAGGCAAAGTGTTCCAGCATTCTAAAAATACTCTCCAACTCAAACTCAGGGAGAAAAAAGTATCCTGCTGAAAAGCATTACTAAAGGTAATGTAACATGGAAACTCCCTCTCCTTCTGTTATTCCTTGTTTGCAAAGGTGGGAGCCTCTCCCAGAGGCAGTGTCTCACTAGAAATGTTACTGATGGAGAACTGGTAAACATTTACAAAACCCTCTGTTCTTATGTGCAGAAGGGACAAACCAGTATGTTGTTCAAGATGGCGGCATTGCCCACAGTTATGGGAGCACTCATATTATTAAACGAAACAAAATCTGGCCCTTAACAGCAAGTACTTGTGAAGACTTGAAAAATAACGGTGGTAGGGACAGCGAGAAATATTGCTGACACCCTGTATTTGAATAGAATGGTTGATTAATTGTTATTGAATGTTGCTTGATGGAAAGAAAACATTTGTGATGCCTCTGTGGTCCTATTAAGACTAATTAATTTCTTCTCCAGATGAAACGAAGACTAATTAGACTAATATTAATTTCCTATCTGTCTAGAGCCACTGATTTTCATATCATCCTGTTGCAGCCCACATTTTATATGTCTATGCTTGCTGCATGTCACGTTGTTTGTCTGTCAGGGTGGCAAAATGATGTAAGAATCATAAATGTAATCTTTTAACATGTGCTAGAGAGCTGATTTGAAAGAAGTCCAGTTCAAATTTTAACAGTGGTAGAGAGGCCATCATCTGCATGTGGAATTAAATACGAGCTGTTTCTCCATAAACTTGCAAGACAGACCTTCATGCTAGAAACATGGGTTTAGATGCTGATCAGGTATTTGTCAGTATATTAAATAATTAATTTATCTGTTGGAAATCATAGAATCACAGAATGATTTGGCTGGAAGAGACCTTCAAGATCATCAAGTCCAGCCATTAACCCTACACTGCCAGTGTCCCTAAACCATGTCCCCCAGCACCACATCTACATGACTCTTAAACACCTCCAAGGATGGGGACTCAACCACCTCCCTGGGCAGCCCATTCCAATGCCTAACCACCCTCTCTGTAAAGAAATTCTTCCTGATATCTAACCTAAATTTCCCTTGGCGCAACTTGAAGCCATTGCAAATAAACTATTCATACCTTCATGCTAATCCCACTGTTCCTAATAGACTAGGAATGAATGCTTACTTGTCCCTATTTCTCTCATGTGATTTTTTTACCTCCTGAATTTCTCCTACTTTTCTTTACTTCCCTTGATAATGCAAAAATTATTCTCTTCAGAAAGCTGCTGAGTACATTGCACCATCCCCAGCCATCACCTCTGGTCTTTGGCACTCAAATTCATCAGTAGTACTCCATCTACCATTCTGGAGCACTGCTGGTGGACAGGCAGTGTAGACTCCTGTACCTGATCTGGGAAGAAAATCTTACTTTTTCTGCCACCTGCTTAGCACTAGGTGAGAGGAAGCTTAATGCTAGCGTACACTTATGTTCTCTCATCCTGAAGGTAACTGCTTTGTTTCTGTTGTGCTGTAGTTCTCCCTGTTCCCCATAAAAAAGCCAAGGTTTTTGTCTGCTCTGCGGCTGAAATGTGACATCCTCTTGTCTTCCAGCTCCTGTGTGAACACCCTTCCTTGGAACAGTTTCAGGGTGGCAGTTCAAAGCCTGATGTCACACTCAGCGGCAACGTGACCCGTGGCCAACCTCGCCCTGGCTGGTAGTGTGGGAAGTGGGTGTTTCCCCATTTTTGATAGTTGGGGACACTGTCTTTGATTACTTTACAAACTGGTGTACCTGATTAACTTTCAGGTGCAACCCAAGTTTTCCTTGGTGAACTAGTCTAAAAGGCTCACCAGTGCCACTTCATCAGTTGTGACTTGTGCTGAGGATGATAAAGCCAGGTATCAGATGGTGAATCTCATTTTAACTTATTGTTTCGAAGGGTTTCCATGCATTTTTAAATTATCTTTTTTTTTTACCATGACTTAGGTTTTGATGCTTTATTTTGTATTATAAATACATACTTCTACATATCATCACCTTCTCTGGAGAGAAAATAATTACATTGCTTTTAATTAAATACTAACACTTCTGCCAATTCTTCATTATTTAATGCATCCAATACCATTAACATGTGATTAACCTAGGGCAACTATTTTTATTCTTTAATGAAAAAAATCTGAGGACTTTTCTCCATCATTCCTGCACCATTTACTTCCCTATACCAAACTAACTCATCTTTTAAAGTTAATAGTTAATTTGGAAGGGATCTGCAATGATGATCTAGTCATATTAATTTACTCAATAATTGCCACAAGCACTGATTTTCTTGACAAAGATGGAATGCAGAGAGAGGATATGAACAGGTCTTAACAGGGCTTGTTTTAATAAAATAGTGGTTGGGCGTCTCAATGGTTTGTCCAAGTTGATGGAGATTTTAGTGCCCAAATGGAGCTCTCATCAGGGACAGACATAAGTGCAGAAACGTCTGGCTTTCTCTAATTTTTTTAGTAAAACCACCCAAACAAACCAAAAATGTTGTCCAACCTGTTCCTCCTTGAAAATGAATCAACTGTATGCTATATAATTAGCCAGGGAAGCCATATGCCACTTCATGTGTTTAGCCAGCTGAACAAGTAGATGTCATCAGCATGAAACTCTCTGTGTTACATGCCAGCACAACAGCACTGGACGCCCCCGGGGTTATTTTTGGGAGCAAGTAGGCTGTGGATAGGGAATAGGAACATGGGAGGGACTCACCTTATGGCTGGGTGATCACAACTGCAGAGCCAGGGAACTCTTACATGCATTCAGAAGCCCAGAATCAAAAAAGCAGGTGTCCTCAGAAGCATGATGTCTTCACTGACTACATTTTTTGTATTAGGTGGTGGTAACAGAGAAATACACTGTAGCACTGCGGTAATGATCATATCTCCCAGACTAAATGGACAGATTTTGTTTTAAGAAGCTGTCAACTGAGCAAAAGATTGGCAATTTCTGTGTTCATCTCCAGTTTTCATCTTAGAAACGGTGCTACGAACTGCCATGGTGGACATCTCACTGCCTCTTTTGTCCTGGGTTAGCACAGCTCTCTCTGAAGTTGGGTTCACGTTGGACTCTGCAGCTTCTATGGCACTGCAACTGAACATTTGAATCAGACACTTCTTGAACTACAAAGTTGAGAAAAAGGAGATCAATGAAAACAAGTAAGGAATTTTTAAATCTCTCAATAAAGCAGCCTATCATTCATCCCTTTGTCATATCTTCTCCACATCCGATCCTCTGCCTCATTCCAGGGAAGCTGCATGACCGTATGCACATGCAATGCTTCCACCGCCCCTGCATGTACAGCCACAAACACAGAATTTACACACACAAATTCAAGCTGTTGAAAATGAACTCGCTCATACTGCGTTCCTAAAGAATTATTAAAATGTACTGAGACAGTGCTGAAAACAGAATTTTCATCCAGAAAACTAACTGGTATTCACTAAGGGCTAGTTTTCTTTTACAGCATCTAAATCTAATAATTATTAACATTCATATTTTAATAATGCACAGAGGCTGATGCTATCTTCCAGCAGGTAGATATACAGTGATTAATTTTTTTTTATTCTAAATGCTGGATATTGCAATTCTAGTTAACTAACATGAATGTAAGTAGAAATAATTTATTATAAAGCAAGACAAAAGATATCAAAAAATGAGTGTTAAAGACACTCTGAGAGCATACAGTACCTGTTTGTTCATAAAGACATAAATTATTGGATTATAAACAGTAGCTGTTTTGGAAAAGAAAGCTGGAATTGCTGCCAGACAAGGATCCAGCTCGATGGAAGGGTAGGCAGTGACTAGCATAGAAAAGGCAGCATATGGCATCCAGCAGATTAGAAAGGCAACGATCATAACAACCACCATTCTAGTCACTTGTCTTTCAGTCTTCCTGGTAGTTCCCAGCCTGCCTTGTGTATCTGCCACCTTTAAAGAAAAGACAGAAGATTCTAGAAAGCAAAAAGGCCTTTAATCTGTGAATTTTGTGAGCAGGCTAATAATCTGCTAAGAGGCATGACCTCCTCAAGTCTGACAACACATAAGGAAGCTGTTACAGAGCATCAATCCGCTGCTGAAGGACATGAATTACTGTATAGTGTCATTAATAAGTTTTCCTTTGCTTAAGTATCTTTATGCTTTTATTGTCAAAGTGAGAGCAAAAAAAAAGCACTTACTTGGACAATCCTTATTCAGACATCTAATTGTGTCGAGACACTCCCAAGCCAGCTCTAGCAAAGGTACAAAGAGCAAAGTGAGGGCACGGGTTTGCTGTTCAGCTTCACAGACGTTACATCTACCTTGGGTAATGTCACAGGTGCTTCAGCAGCCCACCACAAGGGAGTGCAAAAAACCTTTTCCTAAAGGTTAATTTCTTTCATTAGTTTTGCAGTTATGGTGAAGTTACTACTGGAATTATAGAGCTGGGTCTGGACAAGGAGCAGACTTCACTAACACAGAACAATGCCACTCAGGACCAAGTCCACACTTTGGCAACCATGGGACATGGCAGTTAAATCCAGGAAGAGGGTTGGTTGGAAACATCAAGACTCTAGTTTTGGTGCCTTGGTCTCTCTCTATTTGCCATAGCCAGACTTTTAAAAATTAGCTTAGTTGAGAGATAGATTCTCATGCAATTAATTACAAATTGACAGGATACATTGCAGGCTTTTCTGCATCAGACTCTGTTTTAAGCTGTTGTAAGTAAGCGAGGCCAACTCAGTTACATCACTCAGTAAAGCCAAAGGCAAGGACTGGCACAAGTCAGGTAGCTACAGCTAAATCATTTGTGATGAGGACCCCGGAGGCCACCCTGCCACTTCCTGGCTGTGCGGTCTGCCAGGTCACTGGGTTTCAAGAGGAGTGTGAAACACACAACTTACCCCAATATGTGACCTTTTTTTAATATTACTGCTATTCTTTCTGGATAACAGATAGAGGAGAGTGGAGAGCAAAGAGCCATCACACCACAGTGGCTCCAGGCCAATGCTGGAACCTGCTACATGGAACAGATCAGTCTTCCAGAAGACATCCTGACCTGACCCAAACAGCAAGATGGACCATTCACTGGCTTCTGCTGTGACTGATGGTGACATTGCCTCCCTCACTTCTCAGCTTACGTGTTCTGTTTTGAAGCCTCTTTAGTTGCTGTCCTAGAGTAAGGAAATGGCCCCTTTTGTGCACCTCCTGAAGCACCTGAGTAGCACATGGGCCACTGCTCTGGCAAACCCATCACAGTGCTGGGTGCTTGGCAAGAGGTCTCATTTCCTTCACACCCACTTCGTTGGGTTAACATCCCTCCCTCTCATGCCAGGCCACCTCATGGGTTCTCCCTCCTAGCAACAGCCACTTGGAGGTGTCCACTTCCCATCCCAAGGCCACCAGTCCACAGAGAGGGATACATCATACGTGGTGCACATGCTCCCACCAGGGTGCCACAGGCAGGAGCAGGACCCTGTGAAGTGGCTGGTCTGGGGTGCCTGCATTTCCCCCTCCCAAGCCCAGCAGTAGTGCTCCTTCCCCAAGGAGCACATCACCCTCCCAGGCAGAAGCAAGAGGACTGTGTCAGTGGCCAGGAGCTCTGCCCCACTCCTGCTCTCTCTCTTCATTCCATTTCATCTGCAGGTAGGTTGGGACAGAGAAAAATAAAATACTAATAAACGTTCTGGATATTCAGAATAATAGAATCTTAGTTTTACATATTATCTCAGGAGACTGAGTCCTCAACAATTCTTTTCTTCAAGCATCCTCATATCTTGTAATTCACATCCTCCACCCTTACACCAAGAGGCCTGTACTGCCTCACCATGAGTGCTGAGAGCAGAACAAACACAGTCTGCAAGGCACACATGGCCTGGGAAACCTCTAGTGTTTAATACAGAAACCAACCTCCCCCAGCTGTTCAAACTTCTCAACTTGTTTAAACTTTCCTAAATGCCTCCTGGAGGAAAATAAGAAAAATCTGATTAGAGGAATCATTATGTCACCTGAGGTATGTATATTCCAACCTGTATTTTCTAATGAGAAAACAGAATCATTTTTGCATTTCCCTTTTGTTGTGTTTTCTTTAGAGAAAACACAAGATAAATACAAGCATTTGACTACCAAAGTACTTTAACAACATCAGTAAACTGAAACAATTACAAGGCAGCTTTGCAGTAAATAAAAATAACATTATATTCTGAAAATCTTGTCCCAAAATCCTGTCCAATTGTAAATAAACCAATTCAGTTCATTCAGTTTCTCTGTACTGATGAGTGATACAAACTGCACATTTCTAACCACAGCATGAATTTTGGTGTGTAAGGTGATTATATAACAATGGATAATAACTGAGCGCACCTGCTGCCTGGAAATTTTATCTGCTTATGTCTAATCTTTATAGAAAAGCAAACACAAAAATGCCAAATGTTTGCACATAAATACACCTTTTAAATGGATATGTAAGTGCTGCTTCTTACCTTTCTTAGCTTCTGCATCAGCTTCCCATAGGACACCAAAATCACCAATAAAGGCACTATAAAGCAGGTGGTGAAGAATGCAATAATGTACGTACGGTCGGTATAAGCTCCTGAGTACCTGTATACAACACAAAGTACGTTGGGTGTATTTTACTAACAGTTTTTCTTATGTATTTGAAGTATAAATTTTGCTCTTCATTGCTGTCACTACTATTTTTGTCAATTGTTTTTATTCTAAGTGCCCCTTTACAGCCCTACTCATATCACCAGATGGAGCCCTGGGCCATCTCCAAACCATTAGGCACTGTTATCAGATAACTGTGGGACAGTTCTGGTGGGAAGGGACGTGCAAGTCCAACCTCCTGCTCACAGTGGACTCAGTCACAGGGTCAGACCAGCTTGCTTTGGGTTTTGTCCAATCTTCAAAAAAAATCAGTCTGTCCTCTGAATCTGATAAAAAGCACAAGGTATGGGACATTTATTTTCATTAGAGATGGAAGCTCCTCCCTTTAACTTTTTTTTTTTTTAATCTGTTCTGGGCAAATTTTGCTCAGTTTTTGTTACAACTTTCCTTACATCTGTTTTTGCAGAAATGTACATCACCTTTAAACTTTTCCTTCAAATTCCTGTCCTGAGCTGCAAATTTCATTTCTTTACCATGCTCTGCAAGACTGGCCTTACCAGTTAGGCTCGCAAGTAGTTCCAATCTTACTGGTGGTGTAACTGCTCCAACCCATTGTTGGTGGAATGGTCCAAATGAAGGAAAAGATCCACACAAAGGCAATACCCAGGGCTGCGTGCTTCCCCCTCAAGCACATATTTCTCAAGGGACGGCAGATCACAACATACCGCTCAAAAGCCAACAGAGCAAGAGACCAGAGAGCAACAATACCTATAGGAAGAAAACAGAGCATCAAAAATTGGGTAGATTCACTGAAAAGCAACCACAATTCCACATCACGGAATCACAACGTTTAAGCTGAAAGGCACCTCTGGAGGTCATATCATTCAACATGCACCACGCATTCAAGCGTGGTCCATACAGCAGGTTGCCCAGGACAAAGTCCATCTGAGTTGTTAATAACTCTACAGATAGAGACCTCACAACCAAGTCTGAGCAACCTGTTCCAGTGTTTGACCATCCACCACACCAGGCACTATTTTCATCAACCCAAGTTAAGAAAGGATGTGCAACTTAATGTGTATAGGAAAAATACACATAAAGAGCTTAAGATTTTCCTATGTGTTGGCTAGTTTGTTGGTATACAGTATGACTACAACACCAGGCAGCTTTATCAGGCCATTTAACTAATTCTTTTTTTCTTTCAGCTTTACTCTAAAAAGCTGCAAATCATGTGGAACCTTCCAAATGAACAAATATCTTCAAAATTCTATATTTGCAAGAAATGTCATCTTTCAGACTGCCATAAAACTCTAACCTACAAGACAGCTGCCTATAGCATCAAATTATGATTTTTTTAGGCACAGAATACCTATAGCCACCAAAATAATAAAACAGCCTGACTGTTCTCCATGAGACATGGCTTACATGCCACAAACTGATTTAGTGGCGTTGTCCATCATTGACATCCCCCAGGCTGAGAGTAATATCATGTGAATGTTTCCTGACTGTTTTACTGAAACTCCCACAACACTGTTATGCTATTTGCCATGTTTTTCTCATCATATTAAACATATGCAATGATCACTATGCAGGTGATGAGCTACTGAGATATGTATATATACATAGGACAGAGTGTGATATATGTTATTCACTCACACATGAGATCCCTTATAGAATATACATTACTGGAGAAAGAACCAGTGAGCTCAAAGGCATGAAGGCAGTGACTTGGGATGCTGGAGGATAGACAGTAGAATACATTGAAGTAAACTGAAGGAAAAGATACAACTACAACCAAAATCAAGCTTACCAAAAAAAGTGACAGCAAATCCTTCCAGTATACAAGCCCAGTATCCCATATAAAAATAACCTTTTAGATTTGTTAAAAAGCTGATGGTGCCACCAGTCAGCGAGACCAGGAAATCAGCCACAGACAAATTGACTATAACATAATTAACAGGTTGTCTCAGCTGCTTGAATTTAAAAGTTACCAGGATTACAGCCAGGTTCTCAGCAAGTGACAGGGAGGTCACCACCAACATTACTGCTGCCAAAAGCCTGAAGTGCCAGGGCTGGATGGAGTCTAGGGGATGATGGAAGGGATCCCATCTGGCAGGAACAGATGAACTGGGCAACAGCGACTCATTTTCAGGTGCTCTGAATGAATCCATTTTTTTATCTCTCACCAGCAAAAACAATATTAGGTAATACTAGAGTTTCTGATTTATAAAGAATATTTGGGATTAAAAGGAAAAATTTGCTGTCTCCAACAGAAGTGTGAACAAAACCATATTTCTTCTGCTTTCCAGTAATGGTCCAGGAAACAAAGTTCGTGTCTGAAGAAAGTTTCACGATGTGCAGAGAATGTGGGAACAGGAATGAGGAGAAAATCTCTTGAAGCAACTCCTGCCTCTCTCCTGCCGCTGCTGTGTCCTTAGCTGTAAAGGAAAAACAGCTACAGAAGCTGCAGGCTTCTTCCTTCCACAGCAACCAACAGCCGTGCTGAAATATCCCTCAGATCATCCCTGCTCTGAGGGGAAAAATGCAGCATGTGCTTGGAACCCTCCCTGACATTTAGCACTGTAGAAATGAAGCTTTCCTCTAGTTAATGGTGAGGGTGGAGCAATCTGTCTCATGCCCAGAGCTGTTGGGAGCACAGTAAGAGGGGGAGAGTTCCACCTGACTGGTGCTCTGGAAGAGATAAACACTGGATGCCCACAGCAGCCGTGAAGTGGTCAGTGAGACTGCAGTACAAACCTTGCACAGAACTGAACCTCCACATTAAGTTTTCTATGTTATTCGTTGGAATTTCAGCTTCTATCAGAGAATAAATGTATAAATGTTATCCCTGATGAAGGTATAATGATTATAACTGCAGCTTTAGTACTAAAATCTCAAGGATGCACAACAATATTTTAAAGAGTTTGTAAAAACATGACAAGGAATAAAAATCAGTAGAGCATGATAATGGGCAGAAGGAAAATTAATAGCTAATCATATATTTCTGATAAAAATGAATAGGTATGTCTGAACTCTTTAATAATAATTAGCAGTTAGACTTACTTGCATTTGCTTCCCAAGATGGGTAGCTCAGTATTGTCTGCACCCCGACACACAATCTGGGACAGATATTCCAGTACTACCCTTCTAAAGGACTGCCAGTAATGATTCCACATATTAAGCTGGATACCTCAAGAATATGGAAATCATTCACCTGTGTTACATGATATTCTTAGGGACCATAATTGTTAATCAGAGCCTCAGAGTATTAACCAAAAATACAAAAGCAACCCAGTTCTTGTCTTGGAGAGTTCACACTTTGGACTGACACCGAGTACAACATACGAATAAACAAACAGGAGCTGGAGGGAGAGTGACAATGAGTAACACCATCTGTTCATACATTCCCTTGAGCTTATATTTGCTTTGATCTGTACATGAAATGCTTTGTTAACACAGGTTAAGATCCTTTGGTGTGCAGGAATGGAAGAAGATTCTGGAAACAGTCATCAGAATTATGCATCAGAAAATTTCAGAATATTCTGAACTAAAAAAAAAAAACCCCACACTTACCATAACCAAAATGACATATTTTCAAGTGGTTGGTATATAATCAACTGTAAATGAAAGAGACAGTGCATAAGCAGACAAAGTCTAGTAACAAAAATACTCATTCAACAGGAGTAGTAACAAATTCCAAGTGTCTCATAAATAAAAGGAGGACAAACACACAACATTAACATTCCTCCAGCCAGTCCTTGTGTGGCATGATTCAGAACAGTTCTACAGCAAACTACAGCAGACAATCTGAACCACAACTTTAAAAACCAAGTTTGAGTATTACATTTTTTGAAATTATACATTATTTTAAATTCTTGTGTGTGTCAGAATTAAATTGGAAGTCTGANATTGACTATAACATAATTAACAGGTTGTCTCAGCTGCTTGAATTTAAAAGTTACCAGGATTACAGCCAGGTTCTCAGCAAGTGACAGGGAGGTCACCACCAACATTACTGCTGCCAAAAGCCTGAAGTGCCAGGGCTGGATGGAGTCTAGGGGATGATGGAAGGGATCCCATCTGGCAGGAACAGATGAACTGGGCAACAGCGACTCATTTTCAGGTGCTCTGAATGAATCCATTTTTTTATCTCTCACCAGCAAAAACAATATTAGGTAATACTAGAGTTTCTGATTTATAAAGAATATTTGGGATTAAAAGGAAAAATTTGCTGTCTCCAACAGAAGTGTGAACAAAACCATATTTCTTCTGCTTTCCAGTAATGGTCCAGGAAACAAAGTTCGTGTCTGAAGAAAGTTTCACGATGTGCAGAGAATGTGGGAACAGGAATGAGGAGAAAATCTCTTGAAGCAACTCCTGCCTCTCTCCTGCCGCTGCTGTGTCCTTAGCTGTAAAGGAAAAACAGCTACAGAAGCTGCAGGCTTCTTCCTTCCACAGCAACCAACAGCCGTGCTGAAATATCCCTCAGATCATCCCTGCTCTGAGGGGAAAAATGCAGCATGTGCTTGGAACCCTCCCTGACATTTAGCACTGTAGAAATGAAGCTTTCCTCTAGTTAATGGTGAGGGTGGAGCAATCTGTCTCATGCCCAGAGCTGTTGGGAGCACAGTAAGAGGGGGAGAGTTCCACCTGACTGGTGCTCTGGAAGAGATAAACACTGGATGCCCACAGCAGCCGTGAAGTGGTCAGTGAGACTGCAGTACAAACCTTGCACAGAACTGAACCTCCACATTAAGTTTTCTATGTTATTCATTGGAATTTCAGCTTCTATCAGAGAATAAATGTATAAATGTTATCCCTGATGAAGGTATAATGATTATAACTGCAGCTTTAGTACTAAAATCTCAAGGATGCACAACAATATTTTAAAGAGTTTGTAAAAACATGACAAGGAATACATGTATAATACAAAATTCAGGACTATTATACTGTATGTATGAGAACAGTAAAATCTCACTTAAACACACGGGGGCACCAGTAGCTTACCTCGGGCAGTTNAGTTATATCTGTGACATAAGTATGGAGAGTTTCTGTCTCTCAGGAATGTGACCATCCTTATTGTACATTCTTAGTCTGAGCACTTCATCTTCTCTATGAACTTCCTACAACTCATTATTTGCTCCATTTTTTTAATCCAGTGCACCCACAGTTCTAACCAAAGCAAACTCTACCCATTGTCACACTTCCACTCCAGAGAAAAGATCATTCAGGAACCATCTTCTTCTAAAAAGGCAGTAAGAGATCATGTCCTATATGGAAGGGGTTATTGACAACCCCGCACACACTCACAGTTCAATATGTGACAAAGTCCAGTGAAATCCTATTAGGGAAGAATACAAATGACAGAGCTTAAAAATACAGTTATCTCCTAATTAAACAGCCCATAAAGCTGTTCAGAACTCACAGAATTTATCACTAGAACAGGTATCTCAAGACATTTCACAAGCTCTCATTTTAACAGACCTGTTGTCCACTGAACCAACAATTCTGCTGCTTACAGATTAGATATTTCACCAACTTAAGTACTATTAAAGATTATTATGCATCGAGCTTTCCTGCAACTGTATAACATTTGCATGGTATAACACATACTCTTATTCGTTCACTGCAGTCTGATTCAAAGTGCTATAAATATGTTTGCCCTTTCTGCTAAGCCTGCCTAAGGGATTAGCAACCCTTTAAAGAATGTTCAGTTATTCTGTTGTTGTTTTATGCTGTCATATTGTTCAAGTTGTATGAGTTATGATTTTGGTTAGAGTTCATATGTTTAAATGCATTCCCTTTTCTTTATCCTGTACTTCCTCTTTGTTTAGAATACTTGAAGAATATTCCTACACCATCCCAGTTGCCTGTTTTGATTGGTTTTCTTCTTCAGAAAGGTCAGCTTTATCACTGACAGCGAGTCTGCAACATGCTCTTATAATTTACAGCAGTCACACTTCTTCCAGCATCATGGGCTTGCATTTGCTACTTTGCTCCAGATTTGCTACCCCTCTTGCACTGCAGGCTTTTTTTCCTTTTTTTTTTTCCTCCCCAAATAATGTAGACATGAGTATTTTTTTCATTTTACAGAAATAAGTTATATGACTTCTTTTTGAAATCAGTATCAGATAAATTAAAAAAGATAAAGTATTGCCCCATGAGAAAAGGCAGAAGTCTGTAGAATCTCAAGCCTGTAGCCTCCATTTAAAGAGATGGCTGTTCTCCAGTTCATTAAATCATCACAAGATCTTTAGCTCCTTTCATTAAGGCCTTGTTTTCCATTAGTGCCAAGTTCCTTTTCCTAGACTTCCATATGCTGAAATTTTGTTGATAAGCTTGAAACATATGCCAACTGAAGAGTCCATGTTCATCAGATCTCACACATCTGGCCTTTCATGGTTATTTTCTTGGCCAGAATTGAAGCATGGCTTGTGTCCTTAGCAAAGGTGTTCCTCATAACACTTTATATGAAAGGCAAATTGTCAGCAATAAAGCAGCCTCAGGCCATGGTTAAACTGCTGCTGGTTGAGCAGGGAAGGTATGGTGGGTGAGGTGAAGAGGACGTGTAACTAACAGCACTCCTGTAATATGCCAACAGTAATTACAGCTGTAAGATAAAACCAGGATGACAAGAACTGTGCTGAGATCAAATGTGGTGCCTGAAATTGTACGTGGCATTTAGTGAATTGGCCCCAAATTTACCGTTCCCCAAGACACAAACAGCTAAATGAGCTATAAAGTCTGTGTGGTATTTCAAGTTGTGCACTTAAATTGGTTCTCTCAGCTTTTGAGCATGTGAAAGTCAGTCCTACCTAATGACAGCAGAGGCCTTCACTCCTTAAAGTGATTGTGAAAGATTTGCTTTGTCCCCAAAAATGATTTTGTTTGTCACATTTAATCAAACAGCATTTACTGCCATACAGAAGTTTTGCGCTACTAAGAAGTGAAGGATCCCGTGTTTGCTATAAGCAAACTGGCTGCTGTGCCATAGAGGAGTGCTAATCTCAGTGACTGATCTGGCCACCCTGTAAGTTAACTTCTATTCTGAAGAAAACCAACCAACCCACCCAACAAAATCCAACCAGAGATTCAGGCACTGACCATTTCTGTGACAAAAAGTGGTGACCCAAAGCATCCACACAGACTGCTTCCATCACATGTGAATACTTCATCCCTTCAGAGCATCTGGCTTGTGGGCCAGTAACTGGACTGAAGACAGTATTTCTCCTTTGCCAGAGACTGCTACAGATGGTGTTAAACCACTGAAATGAGGGGGTCTCATCTGTGGCTGCATGTGCCTGTACAAACTTGGAGCTGGCAGCACTCCATCCATTTCTCTTTTTCCTTTTAATTTCAGGTTTATTTTCTCGCAGTTACTGAAAGCCAGAATTTACACATTTGAAGCCTGTTCTCAGAAAACACTGAACTATTTCAACAGAAGAATTGTGTCCTTGCCTTTCTGAGTGACTTGGAAAAATTATTTTGCTCTCTCGCTCATTAAAAAAAATGGGAGTAGAGATTTCCTTTTGTCAAAAGATAAAAGCTGTGTACAAATGAGGCATGGAAAAAGCTACCTAACACAGCTGCAAGAATTTCAGCAACCAGAAATATATAACAAAGCTAGTAGCAGANTCAGAACAGTTCTACAGCAAACTACAGCAGACAATCTGAACCACAACTTTAAAAACCAAGTTTGAGTATTACATTTTTTGAAATTATACATTATTTTAAATTCTTGTGTGTGTCAGAATTAAATTGGAAGTCTGAATTTAGCATCCATAGAGAAGGTAGTATCTGGACTTCTCTAAGGTACAAATCTATTGCCTGTACATTAGCAACCCTTTA
>VYZU01014835.1:51255-66014 GCA_013401355.1 Ceyx cyanopectus | reverse complement strand
ACAATTGGGTTATAATAAGAAATTCTTCAGTGCCTTAAAATAATTGAAAAAACAACAAAATTACAGAAGTAAAACATTTAGGGGGAAAAAAAAATGCAAAAAACAATCCATTTGCAAACTTACAGTAAGTTTTATGGCCTTCTCTGGTGCTACTCCTAAGAGCTGTGGTAACAGACCTGTAACGTGGAAACAAAGGATTCAATGCAGAGTAACTGAGCATTAACTAAACAAATCAACAAATATATGCAGAGATCAGCACCTAGAAACAGGCAATTTTTACAGCCATTTTACCTTATTATATTTAATGAGTACTTAAACATTCCATTTTGAGAATCAACTTCATGCTACCACTTCAAGTGCTACCCCTGCCTATACAGATCTGTTTCTTTAGCTTTTTAAAACCCATTCTTTTAGCTCACTTCATGCTTAAACACTAATAGGGCTTTGATAACTATGTTTCAGTAGGGATAAGGATCAAAATAATGCAAAGCATTTAAACATGAATCATGGCATTCTTGAGTTCTTTCCCTAATAGACCACTTCTTAAAAAAAAATTATGCTGCTTTCTTCCCAGGTATGGAATTTCCTATTTTATTTTGTTAGAAGTGATGTGCTACAGAACTGGAAGTGGGAATTTCTGACTGCTGGCTTCACTTGTTTGAAGTGAACAGTCAATATTTTGCAAAGGTTTGGATGATACAACAACAACAAACAACCAAACCAACCAAGCAACCAAAAAACCTCATAAAAAACATACACAAAAAACCCTAAAAACAGAAAAAAACCCAAACACATCACATTCTGAGCAGGACTAAAGGGAAAAAAAAAAAATGTTAGCAGGTTGTATTTACTTAAGATGTATTAACAGTATCTGGCAGTTTGGGTTCTCAGGCAAGAGCAGTGTAAGACTTTATGATACCTCAGTGCTTTTTGCAAAGCACGGTTAAATCCAGCTCCTTGGGCATTGTATAAGAGAAGTGATTTAATTTTACTGCCTCTGACTGAAATGATTTTGCTAACACTATAAAAGTGTTCCCACAGATTTTTTTATTTTCACCCACTTGCTTTCACATGATACTAATCTATTAACATTCCAGTAACAGAAATCACTGTTTTAACAATAAGCAGTGAAGTCACTAGGCATTGGAAGAGCCTAACCATGACACTGTAATGAGGAAAAGAACACTCCAGTGGTTTGTTTTTCCTCAGAAATTGCATATTCCACAAAAGATCAGTTAATTTGTATATCCAGCACATTCACCTGGCATCAACATAAAAAAGCCTGTTCACATGATAGGTATTTCTTATTTAAGAAGCTTTTTCTATTATGAAATCCCCATGCAGACAGAAGAGCACTTAATTGTGCAAGAAAACCTACTGTCTTGAGGAGGATCATGCACATTAGAATCTTCAGTCTTAATAACTATTATTAAAAAAGGCTTGCTCATTGCACTGGCAAAATGCGTCAGTTCATTGCTTAAACAGCTCAACCAACCTCTGATTAAAGTGATGGAATTTAACAGAATAAGAACCGAGGCATTACTAAAAGTTAACTGCAAATATGGACTTCAAGAGCTCACCATGACTTGATCCTACATGACTTAATGTGGTTTTGCTTTAAATAGTAATATTGTATCTTATTAAGAGCATTAAATAGTTTACATAAAACATCCCTATCCCTTCCTGCCCTTTAGAAGAAAAAAAAAAAAAGGCAAAACAACAGTCTAAAAGGAAAACAAAAAAACCAAACTAAGTGGCTTTTCTTTTTCTCCTGCACTATCACTTAAGCATTGCATTGCAGTCTCTTTCAGACAGCTGCAAAGCTTCATCACCTTTGTTAGGTTTCTTCAGCTAGGACAGATATAAACATAAGTTCCACCTCTGAAAACTGAACAGATGCTTTCACATACATGGAAACATTTCTTCAACACCTCCTTTTGAGATGCACTAGAAGTTAGTACTCAAACACCCAGCGTTTAACTCCAGTGTCACTGGACAGCAGCCTCAGTACACAGAATGGTAGAGACTGACTTCAAGCAGCTCCACAAACCAAAAGGTGTTATGCTGCATCCAGTAAACAGTGTCAGAGGGCAAAAGTAATGTTTTATACGCCTGTTTCCCAAAGCAAAGGCTGCCATGAACACAGGTAAGAGGCCATGCAAAACAGTCGGGTAAGACTGAGATCCAGCACAAAGAGAGCTCCTTAATGCTTGGCAAAACTCACCACATGATGCAACCAGCAAGCAGATCTTGCTAATCTGATTTAGTATTGACATGGTTATGTGATTCTAGCTGGAAACTGGCATGGGTAGGCTGGTGGGGCTGTAGATAGCCCAGGCTAATCTCCTGCATGATGCTAGGTATTTATGTGCTCAGTAAGACGTTTCACTTTCTGCATTAACTGCACTAACAGGCATGCACTACACAGGAGAGTCAGCTGTCATCTTCTACTTGACACTATTCTCTGGATAAATATCTCATGTAGATCAAGAGAAATACGGTCTTTACAGAAACACCCTTTTTACTCATTCAAAATCCATGAAGTTTTTTGCCTTCCTCACATGTACATTTGTGTAATTTGTCATTCTAATTACCTTTCCTATCAAAGTAGCTGTTTTGTAAATATTTAAGTTTGAAAAAAAGAACACAAAATATTTCACATTTTCTTCCTTTGAGAATCTCTTTTTGAACTTGCTTTCCATATCTTCTTGTAATTGCTGCTTCTTAGTCTAACCCCTGTTCTAGTGAAAGGCTGTTAGTCATTTTGTTCCTTCCAAACTACAGTTAATATAGAGCTCTCCTAATCCATTGACAAGTAAAGAGTCCTTTTGTCCTGCAAGATACATTTAACATTTGCAATTCACTTTACCTGAACTTAAATGAACGTAAAACTATTCAGAATTATTTTAGTTGTTATAAATAAATCCAACCATTCACCTTTACACAAGACGAAACAAGGAGCTGTGAGGAAGGGAATGACCTCATAATACCCGAACACATTGTGTGGAATAAGGGGAAGGAACAGTACAGAAGAAAGGATTACTGTCATCATTCATTTGGCAAATTGGATATCAAAAAAGCAAAAATTAATGCCAGGAAAAAAAAAAAAAAAAACACGGAGGAAAAGAGGAGGGAGGTAGCACTGGTTATCTAGCATTAGAGAAAATTGAGTTGAGAGTGTGTCAAAGTGAAGTTAGACCCGTGCTTTTACATACAGAGTGGATAATGTTGGATATTGTGGTACAGTAACACAAGACAAATGTTTGCTAATATCACCTATGGAAAAATCGCCTAGGAATAAAACTACATTAACATTTATTTCATTCAATAAATATTTGTTATGGAACATGCATCTTCCTAAAAGCTTTTTTTGAACCCAGAAGATTAAAGGATACAGGACACTTCTATCACTGCATATTTACCTTCACATTTCCTATTCTCAACTACCACTCTCTAGAGTATTGCAAAGGGGTCTGGATCTCATTTTTATCACTACCTGACACTGTATCAAACATCTGCTTATGAAAAGCTGAGGTTTTATTTTTAACAAGCATGGAAGACTTTCTCTGGCTACTGTCTTCCTGTTACAATGATTTAAATCTTGATTTCCTATATTGCTCTTTTGATTATACTCTCTCCACTCTTTCCATGTGATTTTTTTGAGTAGATGCATCCTTGGCTCATAGTTTGTTTACTTCTACATTTAACCCCATAAATTACAATATAATGTGATCTCAAACTACTCAGAAGCAAAGCCAATATCTAAACCATCAAAGCCTCAAACCTAAAAATTAAAAAAAATAAAGCCAAGCGTTAGAGCCACTGAACTACTAGCAAACCTTTTTCGTAAGTGAGCCATGAAAACCCCCCTCCTAAGCTCAGCAAACAGTCTTGAATTTTCTTCTGGAGGGAGCACACTTAGTAGTTATTCTAACAAAACTAGAAATACTGTATATTTTCTGACATGAAGGTTGCACTGCGTTTCACGCTGTACAAACGGAACAAGAAGGCTCTAGGGTGTGCTTTTAAATGGACATATATTAGAAGAGTTTGTCTACTGCCTTGTCAGAAGAGAAGAGTAAACTGATCTGTGCTGGAGGGTGCCTGCTCTGGAAGCCCATCTGCCCCCCAGCACAGAAACAAACCCTTGTCCTGCACAGAGCCCTTGTATTTGAACTATGCTTGGTGGCTTTCTCCATGCACTACAGAGTAGGGCAAATAGCCTGACAGTGAAATCAAATAGAAACCAAAAGAGTAAAGCAGAAGGAAAAGAGGGGCATGGCAGTGTAGGAGGAGATGGAAGACAGAAGGTTGAGCCTATCAGGACTGAAAAAGTAAGCCAAATCAGCAGTGTCCACGTTGGGAAGTTTTTACATCTCATTTCTAACTTGATTATCACTGGATACAGGCAAGAGGCAGCAAATGTAAGCAACTAAAACTGCAGCACAACCAGGCAAACAGCAATCACTGCCACACGCTAATGCATCATTTAAAATAATAGTAATGTGTTTACTGTCATGCTACAGTAAGCATGGGGAAATAGCATTAGTGACATGAGAGAAGGATGACCTTGGTCCCAGGATACACATCTACAACAACATAGCTATTTTTTTAATTGTTTTTATTCATTTAGGTGGTACACCTGTTCTAGAAGTTGATAGTAATCGTAAGAGGAAGAAAAATAGGGACCATTTCAAACAACACCCCATTGCGTTTTTTCTTTAAAATGAAGTGAAATAGTATTACAGTGCCCTCAGGTGGTGTAAATTCAATTCTGTCCAATTGCCTCTTCTGGAAAGACAGCTTTGTATATAATACTGATTTTCAGCAAGCTGGACAAACATGGAAGAAAGTTACACAGGAAGGAAAAGCACAGCAGAAACAGCTTTGTTTCCAAGGAATGCTCTTTTGAGTGTTTTGAGAACTCCTGATTTTAAGAAGCATTCTCTGTTCATTTTTAAATAGCTGGGAAAAAAAACCCAAAACAGAACAGCTAACAAAACTCTCCAAGAAAAGTATCACCAGCTCTGATTATAGGAACAAAGACGGATAGAAGGAAAGGGATCTAGAAAATAATATAAAACCAGAAGGGAGAAGATGTAATAAATTATGCAAGGGCTTTTCAGAACAAAAGGCAAGATATGTGTTTAAAAAAAACAACAACGAACAATCAGAGTGTATAATTAAATATTCACATGTAATACAGCCTAATGGAGAGGAAAAACATGTAAATAAACCTTTGATAAATTTGTCATATAACCTGAAACTTTGAGTTCATACTCTCATTTTTAATGACCCTTCCAAAGGCTGTCATGACCAAAAAGATATTCCTGGTGTTCAATCTTTGGTGATGAATTGCAACTCCACCCTTGCAGAAAAAGTCAGTTTCTCCGAAGACACAGGACATCTTTAATGTGCAACAGTCCAGTAAAATGTTTTTGTTACCAAGAGTAGCCACATAAAATGAATTTTATTTAGCTACTCTACTTCTCCATATTCAGGGTAATTTCAGGATTGTGCGAGACATATCTAAATGGTTTTTGTATGCTCAGCATTTTATATAATTATTTAATTCCTTTAAATGAATGCAAGGAAGATCAGCATATGACCAAGAGAATCCTCTAATCAACCACAATTAAAAGGTTTGCCAAATATTCTGTAAGATTATAATTACTGTTATTCTACTGAGATACTCTAAAAGGAATAGCCTGTCAGCTTACAAATGCCTTCAAATATGTGGACTCAAGATGATGGGAGCTGTATCAAAGACAGTTTCAGAAGAGAATACCTCTGCAGCATAGCTTTTGTCTTGCTGCCCATCCAGTTCTGTCCTATTGTCTCTTCTAGAAAGACAGCTCTGTAAATAATTTTCAGGAAGGTGGATGAATAAGGAAGAAACATCCAAAATGCAGCGAGCATAGTGGTTACAGTAGCCACAGACCTGACTAAGCTGCTGTTCTTCCAGCTCCCACTGGGAGGGTTCTGCTGCCCTTAGCTCATAGCCACACTCTGGTCTTCAAACCAGCTCCTGAATTGTCTCCTGCTGTTTACTCACCAGTATTCATGAAAGCATTCCCCAAACATCTCAGAAAAGTAATTTCCAGATTGTTCCAAAACCCAAACAAGACAAAAAGAATTTGAATCCCACCAATTTTTCATTTCCTATGCAAACTATACCTTCAATTTCTTCTACGGTGATTTGGGAAATCCTCCTACCCCTCTGGCATTTTGTTACAGAAGACGCTGAGCTGATCCTTCCATTTTCCAATGATTGCCTCAAGGATTTCTCAGGGTGGCTCGAAGAATTGCTGTTACATTATCATCAGTTATCTTTACAAACCGTACCATTCAAAGGACAACAATATAAGCTTCTCACCCAAAGCTGTCCTCCACTCACCTTACCTTGCTTTCAGTAATCACTAATAACTTCTACTTTAAGTCTCACTTGCACATTCAGGAAGAGTTTTACTAACAAAACACTTCTCTGGCTCAGAAAGAATCAATAGTGCTTACAAGCACACTCTTTATTTATTGGCAATTTGTTCCTGAATTCCCCCATCTAGGCTATCAATAGGAAGGCAATGTCTTTATAGCACTAATGACTTGCGGTAAAGTATATACATCTGTTTAATACAAATAAGGGCAAACGATTTCTCAGTCTTGGTTAGATAAAATAGAGCTCACAAAGGCTTATCAGACTTAGAAAGAATAACTTGTAGCCTTCTCTCATTAAAAGGATAAAATATTAGAGTGGAGACAAGTAGGAAAAAAACCCAGCATTGGTGGAACAAGGAAAGGGGAAGAAGGTTGGTGGACACCCAGGTCTGACTTGACCTATGAAGGCAGTGTTAACAGTGTTAATACTAACAATAACCTAAACCACTGTCAGAAGAAATGCAACTTGTAAACCAGGGTTTCCAGGGGGAAAAGCCCTGCATTTTGAAAAGGATATCAAGCCAAGAAAATGCTGCCAATCTTATCATCATTAAGAGTGCCTCTTGTGTGGTGCAACAGAGAAGAAAATTAATGCTGATAGCTGCTTATTTTAAATCTCTCAGAAGTTTTGCCTGAAAAAAAAAAGTTTCATTTTTTTGTCTTTAAAAATATATGTAGAAGTATGTCCATACTATTTTCCATCAGTGACCATATTTACAGTAACAGTTGGCAATTTCAACATGACAAATACTTTCCTTAAGCCTAATTCGTGTTTTCGAGAGCTTCAAAAACTTGTTGCTTAAAAACTAAAACAAACCAAAGAATTCATACAGAAGAAACAGACAAAGAATTCACAATACATGCTGAGACTTTTGCTTGTGTTCTTCATAGAAAGTACTGAAAAGCAGTCTCACCTACATGCTTTATAGCTGAAGCTAACTGGCTTCCCAAGAACGCATGCGTTAAGAACAGAGAAGGTAGATCTGACTCCATACTGGTTGGACAGCTTTATATTAAGCTCTTCTGTTAAGCTATAAGAATTTAGAAAGCCAAGGAACTTCTCTACAAAGTCACAACTGTTTATTTGCAATTCGCAAGCCATAAAAAGCTTTTGAAGCTTGCCAGGAAAATGGAAGCAGCATGACAAGAAAGTATTGCTTGTTAGGCCAGGAATTAATCTCCCCTATTTGGGAAGGGCAAACCAAAGAAGAAATAGAAAGGTGGTCCTTCTCCATAGAATCATACTCCTGCTTTTGGGCACAGTCAACCCCCAGACTACCATCATCCTGAATTCCACTATGTACCAACAACTCATCCATCATATTCACAGAGAACCCTGAAAGAGACCTAAGATTTCTGGCAGAGGCTATCTGGGCTGTATTAGTCCAACTCAGCCCGCTGCACACCTCAGGCGAGGTCTCATCCAGTGCCTGCCCTGCGCTAAGTGCTGCTGTGAATGGGCTCCTCTCAGCCCCACCTCACTCCCACTGCGGCAAACACACACCTTCCAGATGGGGAGAGATACTCCAAAAAGACAGCAGATATATGAATTCCTGGGCTTCCTGAAAGCTTTGTAGCACTCGGGCATCTAGATGGCAAAACAACTAAACATGCTGCCTACTTCAAACACACTGTGGACAGAACAGACCACAGGAAAGCTTTTGATCCTCCTACAGATTTGCTTTATGAAAGGCACCACTTCGCTTTCAGTCACAACAGCCTCTGTTCAGAGCTAAACAAACCTCATTTAGTCTCACAACCAAACTTCTGCTCCCATGCCAACATGTATGACCTACCTCATGGCCACACCATGAGCCTTTGTCTCTGTCCAGCACAGCCACCTCCCAAGGGACACTGTGCTCCGAGCTGAGCTGGTGGCTGTGGCATGAGCAGCATTCCCATCGTGGGCCCAGCCCCACAGCACCCCAACCAGGCAGGCAGGAGCAGAGCCCCCCATCTGAGCTTAAAGGGCTCTGGGGGCAGAGGTCAGTCGGTCCCAGGTGTGGCCAAGTAGGGCCACTTGGCTCTTGGTGCACCTGGGGCCCATCAAGGAGATAATTGACCAATAGTGACAGTCTGACTGCAATGCAGAGATATTTTCTGATTTTATAACTGTTTAGAAAAGTGGTAACAAAATGTAAACCCTTTTATCACAGAGTACTTTTTCAGTTTTACAGGACAGAGACTGAATTCTGTGGAGGAGGAACTGCACCCTCAGCTCTAAGACAGTCTGCAAATGAGCTTCTTAATGCACTGTAATTAATTCTCAAATATCACTGACAAAGGACAAAAGACTACAAACTTTCCATCTAGGATTTCTGGGCTTAAACACCACTGGAGATAACAAGCTTTTGGCACTGAGACTCTGTAATGATTTATTGTTAAGCAGAAGAATGATACAAGATTCAGGAAAAGATTCTTTCCAGTCTTATAAAATTAAATAAAGTGTTAGAACAAATTTTAGTCTACATATGAGTGCTCCAATGGCTTTACTTCTACAACCTTGTAACACAATATTCCAATATAAGGATATAATTAGAAGCATTGTATTAGAAAGCTACAAAAATACAGACTACCAGACAGTTGTTGGAAGAGATACTTTATTCATAATGACAGACTGCAGACAAAAAATCCCACACAGCTCAAGCAGAAACTCTTAACTGTGTCTTGAGGACACACTTGCTGGTTTTGGTTCCATGTGTCTCGAAAAGTAATTTTCAGACAATTGTGGAAAGTTCCTTTATTTGTTTGACATTTTGTGTGTACAGAGTGTCTCAGCCAGCCATCACAAAAAGGAAAAATGCATTTCCTCTGCAAATGTGTTCCCCTTTTAGTGGTAAAATACAGTATCCATACATTTACTGGTCAGCTGACATTTCTCTATGTGCTCTTTCTCTTTCTGGCATGCAAGGACCCCTGACCAGCAACACTTCTTTACGGTGCATTCTGGTCTTCATCATGGTTGTTCTGCCACTTAAGTTAGTTTTCAGTAAATGTCCTTGTGAGGATGCAGATGCCAGGCTGTGTCAGACAGGCAGATGGGAAAGATAGGAAGGTTACAGGTTCCTCCAAGCTGTGTGCTCTTATCCCTTGATTGGACCATTTGACAGAACTAATTTTAGCAATACATGACCTGGGGAAGGATCTGTCTGCCTTCTGACTGTCTGCAGACCTATAATGAGACTTTGCCCTGAAAGGTTCAAAGAAGTAAGTCAAAACTACTGGGTACATGTGACTTGATCGTGCATGCACTGGAAGCCTGCAGACAAACACTTAGAGCAACTCCATCTGCAATGTACCCTAGTAGGGGCTTCTGCTCTGCTCCTCTGCTGCCCTGGGCTCTGTGGGGCCTCTCTAAAGTAGGAGGCAGGAATAAGAATGTCAGAGTAACAAAGGGAAATGGAAAACGAGAGAGAAAGGGATTTCCCAGATTGTTAAATCTGATTCCTTGGTACACAACAGATATTACTCATCTGTATTGAACTCCACCCTAGTCTGCAGTCTCAAGTGGACACCAAAATGGTAAGCTCTGCCACGATGGCTGAATGTGTACCATCACAGACTTTTTATTCTCTGCAATTTCAAAACTATGGGGAAAAAAAAAAATAAATCTGCAAATCTCTCTCCTAAATGTGATTATAAATTCTGCCACAGCTGTATGAAATGTTGTTTTGCATTTTTCCCTAAGTACAATCTATGGTAAAACCCTACTCTGTGTCAGTAAGAATCTTCGTATTTTTATGTTTCTTCCTGTTCTCAAGGTCATCCAGTTTTCTTTGTGTGCTACTCTATACTGATAAAGACGCTCATCTCTGCACCATTAGCATAGTCCTACTTTTTGTGCCAAGGATCATAATGAAAAATATTAAATATGGCCTTTCTCAGAACATACATCATCCCGTGAAGATGCTTCAACAGGGATCATCTATTCTGAAATGACTTTGTTTTCTAGTGACTGTATTATTAGCCCAAAACACTCCCTGTTTTTAAAGACAAGGGTCTCCTTTAGGTATGCTGTGAAGAAGCAGCATCTGTACTGTCAGGAACACTGGCAGACAGTGTGATTGCAGGGTCTCAACATGGATTTTCCTCTTCTCTTATCACAAACACTATAAGTAGCTCCACACAGCAGTGTAATTTGCCTTCCATTAGCCAACTTCACTCCTAGCAGCAGCAGAACACCTCAGAACACCCAGCCTGTGTGGCGAGCTGCCCCGAGTTCCCCATTCCCCAGGCACTCCTTTGACACAGATTTACAGCTGCACTTTGGAAAAATGGACAATGCAGCAGGGATGCTGTCATGTACTGTGCACATAACTTCTCTGTAGTCCATAAAGTGACACAGAAAGCACAGGCATTTACACTCAAGAAATGTAAAACTGGTTATTCTTATTCATTGTTTATTTTCCTCTTGGACACTTTCAGCTGCACGAAAGCCACATGAAAAGGTATTTTGGCCATATACATGACAAAAAGAAGTACCAGAAGGTTAAACAGAACACATGTGAAATTATTCGTACTGTAGTAATTCTAGGCAATGTACTAATATACTTCGTGCTGAATATGTCAGAATGTCCAAAAGTCTCAAACGAATTGGATGTTACTCAATTTTGTTTCCACATCCTTTTTAAGAAAGGTTACTCGTGTCAGGAGCAAAGCACTATTTTCATTCATTTTAAACGGTGGAAATAAATCCTCTGCCCAAGCTGGAACCGCATCCAAACATGTTCACAAAACGCTGCCTTGACCATCAACACAACAGCCCAACAAAAACACGTGGCCGTCTCACAGCAGCCGCACGCTCACACTTCGTCTCTCTGCAGCTATGTTGCGCGAGTGGAACTGTCGCTGGGCACAGCCCGGCGGCACCACCTAAGCCCCCTGAACCCCGGTGCCGGTCTCCGTCCGGATACCTTCGCACGGAGGACCCAGCGTTCGCTGACGGAGAAAAGCGGAAACTGGGCCGAGAAACACGGATCTCAGCTCCACCTCCAGTTCTCCTTGCGCGAGTGGCTCGAGGCCGAAGCGGCGGGAACGAGCGAGCGGCGGGAGCGGGCGCCGCCGGGGGCACGGGGGATGACGGGGACGAGGAGACCCGTGAACCAACACCGCCGCTCGAGGCCCGGCCGCCGCCGCTCGAGGCCGCCAGGGGGCACCGCCAGCCCGCGACGGCGCTGCGGGGCGGGAGCTTGGGGTGGGGGGGCCTGTCCGAGACGGGCACCGGAGAGTGCGGTGGGGCGGGAGGCGGCATGACCCCCTGTGTCGGGCCCGCAGGAGATACACTCGCCGCGCCTCAGTCTCTCCCGGAGCTCCGTCACGGGTGGTGGCCGTGGCGGGGCAGGTGCGGCTCGGGCAGGTAACCCGGAACTGCCCGCCGCCGTGGCCGCTTTCTGCCGCCGAAATCAGACTGCAGGAAGCGGCGTCTTGTGACGTGAAGCCGGCGTGTCTGCGCGACAGAGCGGCATTTAGCGCAACACGCCTAACGCGGCCGAGCGCCCCTGTCCGCAGCAGAATGACGTGTAAACAGAAACGGCCCGGGACGGTTTAGTTCCACTCTAGTAAGTCCTCTGCCAAAACGGCCTCAGCCGCAGGCAGTGGGATCGCCGTGTGGTTGATGACCGTCAGCACCGGCGGCAGGGAACTCGGGCGCTCCGCCGGGCAGAGGGCTTCCTAAGACGGCCCGTTTTCCAGGAGGGGAAATCTCGCCCTGTTTTACTGAGATCACTCACGGAGAAAGCACCGGCTGCCGTCTGCGGGGGGCGGACAGTCAGCCGGCCCGGCTCAGGCCTGAGCCCGTGGGAGCGCACGATGCAGCCGCCCCGGGGTCTGCCCTGCCTCTGCGCCGTCCCCGAGGGGTGCGGGAAACGGGGGTCTGCTGAAGACCGCTGGTGTGCTTGGACCCGGAGCAGCCTGGAACTTGGGTATCCAGCGGCACCCGCGAGCGGGAGCAGTGTGCCGCAAGGGGACGCGCGACCTGCCCGGGAGCCGGGAGCAACGACCGGCGGCGGGGCCGGCAGGGCCGTGCCTGCTCGTGGTTCCCACGGAGGGCAGCGGCCCGCGAGGCGAAAACCTTCAGTGCTCCCCCGTCTCGGGCGGCCAGAAAGAGACACACACACACACAAAAAAAACCAAACAGTTTTGACACACCGCGGGGTCTACAAAGAAACCACAAGTATTTCCACGCACAAAAATGGGAGTATTAGGCTGCAGGAAAGTCAGCGGACAGGACAAACATACCGTTAATGTGCAAGAAATATCACTGATGACAATAAAAATTACAGGCCCGCCTCGGAGCACTGCAGCGCGAGTTTCAGCTTGGAGGACGGGAGCCGGAGGCAAGCTCAGGATCCACTCCTTTGGACCTGCACGACCGGGCTGCCGGCACCAAGGCCACGATCCTGAGCGCCTGATGCTGGCGACCCGTCGGTCAGGCCGGGGCTCCGAGCCTCCAGAGAGCTACGAAGCCGCCGCGGGCGCCAGCCGGAATAACGCGTGCAGGCTGCCTGCGCGCTCCCGGCTGTGGCCGGAGCCCAGAAGCGTCCCACGGGAGCGGGGCGGAGGCTGGACGCGGACACGGACACTCTCCGCTGCTCCCGTCCCGCTTGTACCGCCGGCACCATAGCCCGGTTACGAATGAGGCCGTCGGTCGTGCCCCGCCGACGCGGGGGCCGCGCTCTTACCCGGTTCCATTGGTCCCGTGAGAGATAGCGGAGTCCCGGAGGGACCTGCTCCTTGGGGAATGACTGCTCGCTGCCGGTGACAATGCACGTATCAGCGCCCAGCCTCCGCCCGGGCAGAGAGGATAGGCTTCCCCGTCGTTGCCGAGCCGAAACTGTCAGTGCTGCGGAGCTGGCATTCTAAGGCGGAACACCGGTGGGCGGTGCCGCATGCTCCGCCGGAGAACGCGCAGCTGTCCCGGGCTGCGCTCCGCCGTCCCGAGCACCTCCACCAGGGGCGGGGAGGGCGGCGGAACGGGAGAGGACCATGGACCGCCTCGGCGGAATCCCGGCAGTGTGAGACCGGGGGAGGCACAGGCAGAGAGACCGAGAACAACCCCCGAGCGGGACGGCGTGCCGGCCCCTGCAACGACCGGGACGGGCCGCCCTGGCGCCCCGGGCCCGCCGCTCTCCGAGGTCCGCCTTCCACACCTTCCCGAGCCGCGCTGGCGGCGGGGACAGCCCATGGCACTGTCCATCTCCTGCCCTGTAGGCGCGGGTGTTGCAGAAATAAGCATGAGCGATGAGGCTACCTCAGGAGAGCCGGATCAACCTTTTACCACTGACTCTGTTGCCTCTGTCTACGACAAACAAAGGAAAAAACAAGTAGTTTATTAAACCTTCTTTAGGGCAGCGTCGATTTTAATCTTCGCGTTTATACTTTAAGTTATTTACGAGGTTGCACTTAACAAGATACACAGGCTGTTACATCATGCCTAACTTCAGCGATTGAAAATAAAGCCTATTGATCGAGCTCGAGTAATTACGTCCCAAACTTACACTGACGTTAGGGCTGTTGTTTCAGATTGCATAAAACCCTATTCACCTGTAAACGGTTCTGACGACAGACCACTCTACATCCAAAGTACCTCGTGTTTTTGTAATTGTTGTAATATTATGAAGTCGATTCATGTTTAATTTGTGAACGCTTTGGAAAGTTTTAGTTCCCCGCTTGTTGTGGTTAATATTTTCCTTGGTTAACAAACATCAAATATGTAGAAGGCGGTTGTAAGGCGAAGAACGTACTATAAAACCCGTTTCCGGACTTATTTTCTAGAAAAAAAATCCAAATTCTTCTTTTCTTGACACGTAAGCATGCTTTCGATTACGAAGAATACCTGTGGTCATTTTATTTGTGCGAACGAGCTCAGTTCCACTGTGACGTAAGAGCCATTTTCTCTCCTTTAAAGACCAAGACACCTCCGTCGGGTCTCGGAGGAGAACCGCTCTCGTGCCGCTGTACTCCAAAGCCGGCGACAAAGAAAGTTAAGCAGAACCGTTATCCCCAGGACATGAGATCACTTTCAGAACCGTGCTTTAAACGTTCGACTCTAAAGCAAAGGGGACGGCTGCCACGCAGGTAGAAACGGAACCGATTACCCCACAGAACGGCCACCGGGCCGGGAGGCAACGCTCCGCTTCTCCCGCCCCGCTGCCCCAGACCAGCGGAGCTCCGCGGCGCTCGGCGGCCCTGTGGGCTGCCTTCCCGTCGCCGCGGGTCGCTCGGGACCGAGCCCCTTCGGGTTCAGCGGCGCCTCCCACCGCCCAGACAGGCGCCGACGGCCTCCGCGCGGGCCCCCCCCGCGGCGGGAAGGGCCCGGCGCGGCG
>VYZU01014835.1:0-50982 GCA_013401355.1 Ceyx cyanopectus | reverse complement strand
CCTTCCCCCACCCCCCCGCCGCCAGATCCCGCGCGGAGTGCCGGAGCTGCAGCCTGCCGGGGACGCCGCGCCGGCGGGGGACCTTCTGGGACCTCCTCTTCACTGCTTTCCCGCGCTGCTGCCCCGACTCGGCTTTCACCGCTCCCGAGCCTGGAGGCTCGCGGTGCGCATCGCCGAGCTGCGGGGGTGGGCGGAGGAGCGCTGGGGTTTTCCTACTGCCGACAAACTTTGGTACTTGCTGTCGCTTGCTTGTTGCTCAAGCCTGCGAGCGCAGGAGAGACCGTCCCGCCGTCGCTCCCTGCGTGGGGTTACAGCGGAGCAGCTGCCGGCGTGGTTGAGGAGGACTCGCGCTCATTGATGACCACAAATGTTAGCGGTGGGGCAGATGGATGCTAATCGCCAGAGCGCCTTCGTCCTCAGCAGTACGCCGCTGGCCGCGCTGCACAACATGGCCGAGATGAAGACGTCCCTCTTCCCTTACACCCTGCAGAACCCCTCCGGCTTCAAGGCGCCGACCCTGGGCGGACTCAACACGCAGCTCCCCTTGGGGACGCCACACGGAATAAGCGACATCCTGGGACGCCCCGTGGGCTCCGCTAGCAACCTGCTGGGCGGGCTGCCCCGCATCAACGGGCTGGCGGCCTCGGCCGGGATGTACTTCAGCCCCGCGGCCGTCTCCCGCTACCCGAAGCCGCTGGCGGAGCTGCCGGGGCGGCCGCCCATTTTCTGGCCGGGAGTGGTGCAGGGCTCTCCTTGGAGAGACCCGCGGCTCGCCTGTCCCGGTAAGTGCGGCAGATCCGGCGGGGAGAGCGGCCCGGGGGACCTCCCCGGCTGGCGGCCTGGGGTCCGGCCCGGCTCCGCTAGCTCGGCCCCTCCCGAGAAGCAGAGAGGCCGCACGCCACGGGCGAGCGCGGTAGACGGGGCGGACGGGCCGGCGGAGGCCGCCAGCGTGGTGCCTGAAGGGTGGTCCGAAACCGGACCGGTTCCGGTCACCCTGACCCACCGCCGGTCACCTGGGCCTGCCGCGGCGCCCTGGGATGGCCCAGATCGAATACCGCTCTAGATCCAGCGGTGGCGGACCCCCGAGGCAGCCTTGACCCGGTCCCGTCTCCAAGTTGGGACCGGTTCAGACCCCGTCTCTGACGGAGCTGTTTCTCCTCCGCTTTCAGCTCAGACGGGCATGGTTTTGGACAAGGACGGCAAGAAGAAACACTCGCGACCGACTTTCTCCGGGCAGCAGATTTTTGCTTTGGAGAAAACCTTCGAACAGACGAAATACTTGGCAGGACCAGAGAGAGCCCGTCTCGCCTACTCCTTAGGGATGACCGAGAGCCAAGTGAAGGTAGGTACCCGCGGGCGTCGGGGCCGCGGGCTCGGCGCGGGCATCGCGCTGTCGCCTCCCGCTCAGTGCCGAGGTGGCGCGGCCGCTCTTTGCTTTTGCAGTAATTGCCAGCGCCCGTGAAAACCGTACAACCATACAAGGATTTTTCTTTAAGTCAATTATAATTTAAGATACATTCGGATATATAGGCTAATCTTTGCGTAAGTTTTTTTGTGGTTAGAGTTTTTTGTGCCGCAAACGATTTAAGAAAAAAGTAATTGTTAAATACCCGCCCAAACCTCAAATCAAAAAGCCCCCGCACACAATTTGTTTCAAAGGGTTAGTTTTCAACGGAGATCGTATCCATTAAATTTGCACAACTTTACATTGTGTAACGACGGAAAATCTTTTAGCAAAAAAACATAGGTTCATCGACACGTTGAAGTGCACTGGGAGCCAAACACTTATCTGGCCACCGTATTAAATTCTCAACACATGATTGTTCCGCGAAAATCGCTGTTTTTCCTGTCGCACAGCTCTGGCTGGTGCCATCCCCTGTGCTGGCCGTGGCCTGCGGCCGTGCCGCTCCCCGTGATGCCGCCCGGAGCCCGCGGCGCAGGAAGGGGCATTCCGCGGTTCCGCCGGGCGGGCAGGGGGCGGGCGCGGGGGGGCTGAGCCGGGTTGAGCTGAGCCGTGCCCGGTGCCCAGGTCTGGTTCCAGAATAGACGGACCAAGTGGCGGAAGCGGCACGCAGCGGAGATGGCCTCGGCGAAGAAGAAGCACGACTCGGAGACAGAGAAGCTGAAGGAGAGCTCGGACAATGAGGACGATGACGAATACAACAAGCCCCTGGACCCCAACTCAGACGATGAAAAAATCACGAGGTTATTGAAAAAGCACAAACCCACGAACCTGTCCCTTGTCAGCCCCTGCAGCACCAGCTCGGACACCTTGTGAGGACGCAGGCACCCGTGGGCAAGCTGCCCTGCTGGGCACCGCGACGGGCCAGCTGTAACTGGATGTTCAAAGTGGTGTGTTGTACAGCCTGAGATGTATGTGAAATGTATATATTTTTTACAGAATAAGTTATGAAATTATTTTCCTTCTCATCGATGTAAATTTAAGAGGAATTTTCCCGACTTTTTGTTTTTGTTTATGATTTGTCCCTTTCTTTTAGCTCTTGCCGATTTCCTGCTCCTAACAATCAGATTTTGTTATGTTTTGTATGGGTCGCCAAATCCAAGCTCTGCCACTTTGTATATAGTAAATTCCAGATTTTGTGATGTATATTTCTAGTGTAAAAACTGGCTGTTTTCTTTCACTTCCTCCCTCTACTCAGTGTTTTGGCGGTTTGATTTCTCCTGCCTCTGGGTTTTATGCTTAATAGTATCAAAAGAGAAAACAACCCAAAAAACGATGAGAGAAAAATGGACATTTGATTTTACATTGGGATCGAATAATGTCTTCATACGGGTTGGAAAGACTTTGTATAAATCAATAAATTATTTAACAAGCTTCTCCTTTATCGAGTTTCTTTTGCACATAAACCATTTTTGGGCCCCGGAGGGCCGAGCCCCGGGTGTACCGCTGCCGAGCTGGGGGTGGCTTCGGCTCCACTCTGTGGTACCTGGCCCCGAGAACGCCAGGCTGGGGAGTGCAGGGCATGGGCTCGACCGTACCTGTTGCAGGGTAATTTCTGCCTTTGGCTTCACTGCTCTGGAGACCATCATGTTTAGGGCCCCGCTCGTCTGGGACGGTCGACCGGCGCTGCTTTCGTCTCACCCCGGCGTTTCTCTGGCTCCTTTTTTCTTGTGGAACCGCGGTGACGGCGCCGGTAGGTCGGGTACGGACCTAGTCCCTGCAGCCTCCCCGGTCCACCGGGACACAGCCTCGGTGACCCGTCGGCCGGGGAAAAAGGTTAGGAGGCGGGGGAGAGTGCGGCAGGCTGAGCCCGGAGAGCCCCGCGTCCCGGCAGGAGACGGCTGCCCCGGCAGCACTGCTGGGAGCCGAGTTCACTGCTGCACGGGAACCCGCGGGGTGGGATTCCCATCCCCGGGGACAGGACATACTCGGGGCTGAACGTGCATCCTTAGACCTGCCGAGTGCGGGGGCCGAGACCGCGCTGGTTCCTGGCATCCAAAGCATTTCGCTGCCTCTGGCAGGTTATGTGATCTACTCCGGGGAGCTGGAGGCAGGGGCTAGGACACGTCTCACGGCACTACCCGGGTACCGGCCACCGCAAAAAGAAAAACCCGAACCACCCGAAGTCGAACTTGTTGATCGGAGCGGTGGAGAGCTACCAACGTCAGCTCCCTCTTCACCTTCCTGCCGCACACGCCACAGCAGATCCCCGCACCTGCAGGTTGTGCTCCCGCCCTGCCCATCTCGAGACCCAGGTAATTACGCAGCCGTCGAGATAATTCTCAGGCTCGACTTCTCTCGGGCATTGATGGGTATAAACCAGCTTCGTTGGGAAGCTGCCTCCCTCCTTTTTTTTTTTTTAGATGAATGAGACAGTCTTTCTTTTCCGTGTCTTAGCTACGGCTTCGAGGCCTTAGCAAATGCCGCGGCCGCACCGCGGCTCGGCCCCGCTTCCCTTGCCCTGCAACCAGCGGAGAGAGAAGCGACCGACGGGGCAGTTACGGCAACCTGGGCAGCGGCGAGGCCGGTACCTCCTGTGCTCAGCCGCTTCCCGCAGCTCCGGGCCTGCGCTCCCGGGTGCCCCGCGCCCCCGACGGACGCGGTCGGCTCGCTTGTGTGCGCCAGCCCGGCAGGCCCCAGTCCCTGGGAGTCAGAGTTGCGGCCCCGGAGGGCCCCTCGGCCGCACAGCGCTCCAGACCCGGGGGTCGTCCTCCCAGCGCGCCCCGGTCAAGTGCTGGGCCCAGCTCCCGCCGCTGCTACCCGGGGCCTGTGGTTCCGCACGGCGCCTTCAATCACCCACCCCGTCGGGAGAGGATCCCGTTAGTAGAAGGGGCCACGGAGGCGCGGGACCGGATCCGGTTCTGGCTATGACGGTTCGGCAGCCCAGTCCTGCCGCCAAGCGCATCCCCCACCCAGGGCTCCAGGTGCCGCCTCCCTAGGCCCGGCGCTTCGCTTCCTTTACTTCCCCGAGCTCTGAGCTCCTCGCCTTATTGTAGGGGAAGGGAGGGAGAGGGGTCCTGCGAATTCTTACTCACTGAAAGCCGTGGGTTGGCGAGACCTCGCTCGAGTTGCATCGCGGTTACAGACAGAGTCTGTAATCAATTAATTAATCTTCGCTTCGGCTATGAACATACCGATACAGGGCGCTGGAACCACAGCGACGAACCGGAGCCGGTTTCCTGGCTCCTGAGGGGAAATGGCAATGTAAAAACCACCTGCAGTTGAAAGGCGGATTATTCACACCTGCTCCTTTCCAGATCTCGTTAAATCAGATGTGCCCCGAGGAACTCGGAAATCTGTCCTCGGTGATTTTCTCCACCGAGGTGTGTAACGCACCGCCTGGCAGACAACTGCGGGGCCGGGGCTGTGGACCCCCGAGCAACCCGCGGCCGGTGCTCGCCCCGGGCAGAGCCCGGTGGGGTCGCGGGTCTCCGAGATGGGCTTTAGCTGCAGGAACCCGACAGCCCCTGGGCCCTTCCCGGAGGCAGATCCCGCTGCTTGGCCCGCGAACATCCTCGCAGCCCAGCTCCCCTCGAGAGCCCCACACCCTCCCGGGCCAACGCTGCTGTTTTCGCTCAAACGCTAGATAGCTGTTTATTATTTCCTTGGGTTAAACTGGAGACTGAGTGAGTTGCCCGGACAGGTCACCTGTGTAACCAACGCCTCTGGCTGCATTCAGGCTCTTTAAAGCCTTGAGTTCACAGCTCTGGAAGGGTTATCCGTGAGGAGGCTTCATTCCGAGTTTGAAAAGGCAGCGTTTTGTGTTTGTTGGTTTTTTTTTTTCTCTCTAAACCTAAGATAATCACAAAGGAGTTTATGGCAGCATACTGATGGAACTGCTGGGGACTGGCAGCCCATGAATAGCTCATAAAGTTGTATTACTCTCTGTACATTAGCACTCAAATACGAACTCAAAATGCCTCCTCCTCGGTTGGTATTGTGCTGTGATTAGCAGTGGAACTGCACTGTATTACCCAGGTACTCATGTGAAAAATAACCCTGTTAATTGGCAGGAGGTTAGAAGATAAATCATTAATAAGAAGTGTGACAGTTTAGTAATTTCTCCGTAATCCCAGCTGCCCCAGTCAAAGCACAGACACAGCCATATTCACCATTAGTTTTATTGCTTGAGAACCAGAGTACTCATTGCTAAAGGCCTTCGAAGTTATCATGTGTTGAGTTCGCTTAAATAGAATTACTGTGTGGTTATAATGCAACATGGCACAATAACAATACAGAGCTGCAGACACCCTTTGGGCAACAGTACTTCATATAACCCCAGGTTGTACTGTTGAGAAAACACTCTGCAAGCAGACATCAAATCATTTTCAATGGTAGTGATTTATACCAAAATCAAGCATCAATCTAATGCCATCACGCAGTCCATGAACTCTGTAGTGTTCTAAATTAAATCAATAAAACATACATTTGTGTTTCATCAACAGACTCCCTAATCACCTTTTAATGTTGTATTTAGTGGTGGGAGAAAAATGTTGGTAACAAGATTATATTGTAGGCTGCACTGAGCTACTAACCAGGAAAATTTACAGGTTTTTTTTTTCTTTCTCTTTAACACTGTATAAATACAGTTTGTGTTCAATACAGTTGCTATTCGAAGCAGACTATTATTTTCTTCTCCCACGTCGTTATTGTTTCAATATAGAATACTTGGCACCATAAAACAGTAACAAAAGACAGACAAAAACAGTTTACAAAATTCTGGAAAGTTACACCCAAACCTAGCTAAGAACTTCACATTCAATCTTTAATATTACATAGAAAGAAGGGATTATAGGAGTAACAAAGTGAAACTGCTAATATATGTGCTATATA
Organism: Ceyx cyanopectus; assembly: GCA_013401355.1. Taxonomy (NCBI): domain Eukaryota; kingdom Metazoa; phylum Chordata; class Aves; order Coraciiformes; family Alcedinidae; genus Ceyx; species Ceyx cyanopectus. The sequence continues at coordinate 44,687 of VYZU01014835.1, read as the reverse complement.
GTATGCTATATATCTGTATCCAGGATGGCACTGCTATATATCATTTATTATATAAATGTTGGTTGTTGATGTACACTTAACTAAACCTGCTAAGACTCTGACACTAACTGCTGATATGGCACTCTCAAGCATTCGTATTGGAAAGTATATTTAGCGTAAGTTTTGGTCAGGTTTATAAATTATTTATATATCTGTGTATATATACACATACATACATATATATACACACATATATGTATGTATAGAAAGCAGCTGCTGTGTGATTCAAAAACCATGTAACATGGCAGTATAGTAAATAACATGAGAAAAAAAATATAAAAATGAAAAACAAAATACTAAAACTAAAAACACAAACCATAAGCCTTGGTCAACAAAGAAAATACCATTTAAAACCATCAATATCTCTATCTATACAATCCAATGTACAAAATCCCGAAGTGGTAAAGGTATATTATGTTAGGCATGACACCTTTAAAAGTCTGTAATATGCTGAAATAGCTTTTCCACATTGACAAACACTTATTAAAAGTTGAGAGTTGTGAAGTCTAAAATACATAACGTCTCTGCCGTCCGTTTAGAGTTTTGGCAACAGAACTGTGACATATATATAAAAAATAATTCCACGTTTCTACTTGATGTCACATGAACATACAAGACAGTGAGGTATGTGAGGCTGTTCTCGAACAGAGTCCAGATGCTGAAGCATAGTGTAGGACCAGCAGGTAAAGGTGTGGCGCTCGGCACCGGCTTTGTCGCTGCGCTTGTGTCCCAGCTCCCGCGCCCTCCTCCTACAGGAAAAGCTGCTCGTTTCGTAGGCATCTTTTTCCTGTTGCAGAATTGGCATTTTTTTAAAAAAGAAAAATAAACACAGGGGAAATGATGTAGAAAATTTAAACGTAAAGGAAAAAAGAAATGATATTTACCACCACATCACTGCACGACACAACACTTGTGCACATTTGCAATAGGTTTACCTGCCCCAGCAGCTATTCGAAAGGACAGGAACACAGGCTGCAGCAAGTTAGGGAAAAATAGAAGTTACACATTTGAAACATAAACATTATTTTTATTTATTTTTTTTACACTCAGCAGTAAACACAACAAAATTTCCTCTATGACTGGAAACAAAATGGTGCATACCTTACCCTAACTACAAAATGCACACAAGAACTACACCACTTCCTTACAGGTCTCTGCTCCCACTAACATCTAAGGGAAAATTTGCCACTGATTTCTATGGGAAGAGGACTGGATCCCATCCACAACCCCCTCTGACCACTGAATTTGCCCCACTGAAAGAGCCGTGCTTTAAAAATCCACGTGAAGGGCACTGGTGACAAAGGAATCTCCTCTGAGCTGGCTGCTCATGCTGACCCTTGTGTTTTTAACAGAGACTTGGTAACCTCTGTTTTAAAATCTGACTTGGATGATTCCAGACCAAATATCTTAATCACATTATTCCTTAGAAATGCAATACTCCCTTTCACTAGAATTCTGATAATGTAAATGTAGGTATAGGTTTGTGAATCCAGAGTTGTATCTATACATTATTACCCATTATCCATCACTAATTTTTCACTGGTGAGCCTCAGCACTGTCTCTAGGACCCACACATTACCACTGTCATATAGTTTACAAGCTTTTGGTAGGTTCTAGTTGAGACTTTACACAGTTCTTAGTGTAGTTGTGTACAGTTTCGCTGTATTTCTAACAGCTTTTCATCGGGTATTGTCAGTAGAGAAGACTGTAACATCCATGTCTTTTCCTTCACTTTCACAACTGGTATTTATGTAATTCTATATCCTTTTTCCCACTTGTTGCTTAAACATGGAACTGCCAATGTGTTATTTTGCTAATAAGCAGCTAGCCAGCAACTCAACTGAAGCTATGTTTTGGAAACAATTTCGGTTACTCAATGAAAATACTTTTGTTTCACAAGAACAGCCCTGAGTGCACAGACAGCCTCCCCTCTTCATTTTGTATCGTTCTACCACACACCATCCTTTATCTGATTCCATCAGGTATCTAATACCCTGGCTGATTTCAGCTGAACTCAACTGCAATACATTTTTTGAGGCTTTCAATTAAAAATAGGACAGAGAGATAAGTTATCTTAAACATAAAATTAACAAAAAACTAGTGCATACATTCTCCTTCCTAATAAAAAAGAAGAGAGAATACTAAAATGTTTAATTTAATTACCTTGTGATCCCCCATGCAGACATTTGGCCCAATGTGGTCATATATTACTATCTTCTCATCATTTTCTGACTAGTTAAAAAAAAACAGAAACAACACAACAAAAGCACCCGTCAGTTCAAGTACTCTCCAGAAACAGAAAGAAATAGGGAAAAGATTCATGCAAATAGTTCAAACCACAAAGTGATAATAACACATCTCTTGGCTTCCCCAGTGAAAGGCCACGGAGGGTGAATTTTTAGGTCCAGTTCTGCTTGCAGTAACTTGTGCAATTTGTCCAAGTGAAGTAATGAGCAAATTGCTGCATCTACTCCTCGGTTCTGTGAGCTGAGGGAATTCTGGTGGGTACCACTGGCACAGATGAAATGAAGGACTCGTGTAGGGCCCCGTTCCAGACAACCCAGCTACCACGTCTGGCCAGTCCTTTTCAAGAGCAACACAGGGTTTTTATTGAATTAGGTGTGATACGTGTTGTTCTTTGAATTAAATGCAATCCACACTGCCTTATGAGAACTTACGTGACAAAATCAAATGCTATTTTAAATGTTGAGCGTTTAATAGTATATTAACTAATAGTATAGTCTTTAACCTTTTTTAAGGTTTTAAGAAAATCATCAGATGAAAGATGACATTCCTTCAGTCTCCTTTATGAATCACTTTCTTTTGTTCTATGTTGAACTTTATCCTTATACACTGACTTCTTCAGCATTTGTAGCTTAATGAATAATAAAATGTACTCATTGTTCTGCCACTTGCGATAAATGGGATTTTGATTCTCTAGCACAGCACCTCAGGAATAAATACAAAACCACACTGGCACACGAGACAATTTCTTATTATGCTAAACAGTTCCTATAAGCTAATTAAATCTTCAACCTGCACACTCTCAAGTCTGTAACACAATCATAGATGTGCTTTAAACTAGTCGGCAATACTCATTTATTTTGTATGAAACAGTCAAGACTTTCTCATCTGTAATCAGTCAAGTTTGACTGGGCAATAACTTTATATAAACAGTAGCATTTAGGACTATAAAGTTAAAACTGAATTATCTTTAATGCAGTAAGGAAGCTTAAGGTCAGATTTACTGTATAGCACGGTTGTCTGCCAAAAATATAAAAACATAACCTTCTGCATTGTATGCATGAGCACTTTCCAATATTTCAAGATCATAATGCCACCAGCATCGGAAGCAGGGATACATTCATCAAAAGCGACTTGATAATTTACAAAGGCAGCATAAAATTGTGGATTTTCAACTGCATAATCTTTAGACAGATAAACAAATTACAGTGGTGCACAAGCAGAAACAATATACACTTGGCTGAGCATTCATTACTTCATGCTATCAGGCGTCAACACAACTCCCTAGCAGTGGGCAACCTTTGGTGTTTTAGGGCTCAGGAAGCATAAAATAACATGATGGTGAGGTAACCGACCATAGCATGATAGATGATGTTGCATGAAAGCTGTTTACAGCCCCATGTCTGTACAATCTGTAATGCCTACTGTGTAGCTGAACGCACTGTACAGTGTGACAGTTTGTGCAGACTATCCTTTCTTTACATAGCATTAAAAGGGAGATATTTCAATTTTTGTTTAAAATAAAATATAGAATTGCTGAGACAGAAAAATACATTATTTATTTGCCAATAAGAAAAATTAATGCAGAAAAATTATTACCTCCAGAAGAACATTCAATAGCTAGTTACAACCAAGAATTATTTAAAAATTCATATACATCTGTATTTTAAGTAGCTTTTACACTGTGGTCAGTTTATTAACATTTGCTTTTACTTTCTTCCAGTTCCTTTTAAAGCTTCAAAGCCTATGTCTGTGCAGTGGAACAAATTCTCAGTGGCAAGGCAAACACTGCTTGCTGCTAGAACCACAAAAACTTGTAAGGTCATTTTGCCTTTTCCTCTATCAGTCCAGCAGTCTCTTCCACTGAGTATTTTAACTGAGTTTTATGGGCCAGAATTTCAGTTTGGTTTAGAGCTGGACCAGCTGCCTCCTCTATGGGTACAGACCCAGGGAGGTGACAACCCTGCAGCTCTGGCCTCCACATCAGTCATTTCACACACGCATTGCTGGGGATGCCCCAATCTCCACACTCATAACTTGCAAATGCAAAGCTGCAGAGACAAAATTATATGCCTTATTTAAATTTAAGCTTTGAATGATCCCTATACCTGGGTTTCTGTCCCATGGAGACTAAGAATCGGGCTAAGTGACCTCACAGTTACAAATTTATTTAATGCTCTAACTCTGTCTTCCTTTGTTTAATTTTCTCCCATTATAGCCAAGTTATACCCCCTAGATAATCTGAAAGAATTCCTTTCCCTCTGTACTGTTTACACTCTTCAAGCCTTTGTGTACACTTCTATCTCCTTATTCATAGCTTAAAAAAAAAAAAAATCTTCCCTCATTGGCCACTCTTTCCACAGTTTTAATCCTTTGTTCTTTAGGAATTTCACGGGCGTCAAGCACTATCTGTAATATTTTGGATAAAGTCTCACTTTTTCATATGGCATTTGACAAGTAACACTGATTGTAACATTACCATTTTTCTATAAAGCCTGTACTCCTTCTAGCTTTCCATATTTTATTTAATACTACAGCCCATGCATTGCTTAACATTTTGGGCAGTACTTTAAGATACCATGCAGACACATTAAAATGTCTGAGGAAGTTTCATCAAATTGAAATTTGAGTAGCTATAGAAAAAATATTCTGTCTTTCAGTGAATTCTTACTGCAAAGCCAACAGTCTAATCATGAGATAACTTTGATGAGAGGAGGTTATAAGCTTAATGAGAACAAGTGTCAAGGGTTTCATTAATTTAAACAGAAAAAAGCCATGGAAGTGTAGAATATGGATTTACCCGAGAGGATTGTTTTCTGCAATTCACTCCCACTCAAGTGCCTTAGTTCTACAGGAACAGACAGACACCTGACTTTGGCAGTTCTGGGCTGGTCAGTCTGTTATGTGTGAGACACCCCCCTGGTCTGGTCACCAAGAGAACCCCAGTGCTAGAAGTCACTTCTAGCATCCATGGCTCCCATGGAAAGGAGAAGCAGAGCAGAGTAAGTGTAGAGAAAATGGGAGAGAACAGGAAGGCTCCTGAACTACATGTAGGTAATTTTATCTGGGACAGAGCATCACCAGATTTACCTCATCTCTATACACTAAAATCTCAAAAGGAACTACATGTTCTAAAAATGCTGCACGCTCGTGTTTTTAAAGCTCCACTGGAATGTCTAGATTACTGCACTCAATTACTCTACCCAAGTCAGAAGCCTACCTGCTGGAGACTCTGTCTTTATTCAGGGGACAGTGACAGGAGATCTGGCACATTATTGGGAAATACCATTCTCACCATCAGCAACAGCAGGAATCTAAATCTACCAGCTTGTAACGGGTACCTGGAGCTGTTGCTATGCAGGTTTTTCTTTCAATAGCATTACTTGTTGGTCAGCAGCCCCTCACTCCTGGTTCCTTTCGTCTACATCTGTCGTGAGTCCTCAGAGAGGGCAGTACTGTTACTTCTGTTGCTGTGCAGTGGCCTGTTTTTATTTTTTGTTACTCCCTTTTAAAGCAGGCACAGCCTCCCAGTGCTGTACACACCAGTTCAGGACTGCCAAGCACAGAAGCAGCTCAGGGTTGCAGGCAGGCAGTGCTGGCAGCTCAGATACCACAAGCAGTGTTTGTGAAGGCTCCTGCTGTGGTGCCATGGGCAGTTAACTGGGACAAATCCACATTCTTGGGTGGAGAGCACTGGAGGCACAAGAGACTGTTATTGCCATGGTCCAGTCTCCAGCCTGGTGAGTGTTTGCTACAGGCAACTGAGACTCCAAGGACAAGCAGAAGTGTATCAGCCCTACCTACCTTTGCTGAAGATAAACAGAATGCAGGGAGCAGGGTGGCTGCAGGTCTGTACTTACTTTCAGAATGAGCTCCTTGGCGGAGTGGGACATCAGGATCCTGTCACACCAGGCTGGACATCTCGTGTTCATGTACTGCTTTCCCTGGCTGGAGTCCTCACTGTATGGGTAACTGCAAAGAAATTACAGGCACAACCATCAGACACTTGTTTTGCAAAGCAGCCTGAAACCTCTGGCTCAAATGACCACACTCATTACAGAATTTAACTGGCAAAAAGCAGCTCTTCTAGACACCTCTCATCTTTCTCATGTGCTCTTCCTCTTTTTCCCTTATCATCTCTACCATCCTACTTCAGGCCATACAGTTTCAGCTCTCACCTCCCACCTTGCATTTTCTGCACATCAGTGTTTAAAGACAGCAGATTATTGAGCTGTGAGAAAGTATGAAAATAGTTCAACAGCAGCTCAAGTACAGAGCAGGCTGTTGGCTATGACTGTGGAAAATGAATAGGCAGAAGATGGAAAAGGAAACCTAGGAAAGAAAAAGCTTAATCTCACACAATTTCTTTGTAGGGTTCTTTCAAGGAGATCTATCCAGGAGTAATTTAACAGAAAACAGAGTCCAGAGCACTAGGATCTCTGTAGCTGTACACAAACCCTGCCTGTATGAATCCTCAAGGCTGGCAGGAAGAGGATATGACAAGAAAATGGTCTTCTCAGGGGACTTCTTCAGAGCCAAGGAACGAGGCTTAAGGAAAATTATGCTGGCTATGTAAGAGTCTCTATATGAATTTGTGTTAGCAAGTGGTAAATTATTTTGTGGTGACCCCTGGAGCAGAAGCTGACGACACAACAGTTATGCTGTGAGGTCATTATAAATGTGCCTGTAATCTCCAGTGCATTCTAATTGAGCTTTAAAAGGCAACAGAAGGTGTTTATTTTAACCTCCCCAACAGCCTCAAATCAGTTAAGTCAAGATGCCTGTGTGAGCCCACAGACTGAAATAATTTACAACACCTTAGATGGCAACTACTGGTTCAACTGCTAGGGAGCTGGGGTCCAATTTTCCCTGTTCTACCCAAACATTCTCACTAGTGTAATATGATGGAACTCTGAATTAAGTGATGGCTCATCAACTGTAAGGCCCAATTTTGGCAGACCATTTCCAAAGGGGCACAGGTAAGCAGCCAAAGAGGGGTTTTGGAGAAATGGGGAGGGTGTGTGACAGGCTCAGTTTCTTGAATATTGGGCCTGGACGAAGTTTGTCCTTGATAAATGTCTTTAAACAAAAAACATAAGGCTGGTGCATATTATCTACCTATGTATGTGTGGGGTATTTAAAATGGCATTTGTGTTTTATTCTGCTCACCACTGAATTAATAAAGGAAATATTTAGGTTCTCCTGATATGCATATTAAAATAAAATTTCTGGTGTTTTAACAAAAGGGGTTTTCATGCTTGAAGAGAAACTTATTTACCACCCTATTGGTGTGATACTCTGAAACTGAGACATATAGCTTTCTACCAAATGGGTTTACAAGCTACACTGCCATTAAAAAGATTAGCCATGGCAAACATCCAAGGAAAGCACACTGAACGTATTGGAACAAACCAGTGATCTCAGTACCTTTTCCACCTCATCAAACCTAACAAGACTCATTTTCAAAACATATTATGAGAATTCAATTTGCTGCTTCACTGACATACAGAAGTACAGCTTATTTCTGAGTGTCTGAAGTATTTTGATGATGTAATACTGTTGGTATTAGAAGCTCTTTGCAATTTAAGGGTTGACTTTTTCTGGTAACCTCTTTATTTACTCAAGAACCCCATGTAACCAAAGCTGTGTTTTATGACATAAAGTATAAGAACCAATCACATTCAGTCCCCCCTTTTACAACACTAACTGTACGGCTTCTGAAGTATGCTGTCCTGTACCTGGAGTGATCTGCTACTGCTGTGTGCTAGAGCCTATATGCTGCAAAATGGTATTTATCAATTTGCTTTATTGATCCTAATGTCTTCACTGGGTCAAAACTACTGCCAATTTTACAAGGTCTTCGGTGCTGATCACCCCAGTCAAGAAGTTTCTGTAGTTCACAAATCCTTGACAAATCAGATTTCTAATAGTTGGGGCAGAGATGAAAATAAATGCTGCAAAAGTCACCCAGACAAAATGATCTATGGGTAATAATTTAGTGCCATAAAGCAGGGCAAGCTCCTCTTGTTGTAAGGCAGCAGCATCCTTCCTTCAGGCCTGAAGTGAGGAATGTCCTTGCTGCACTCTAACAAATAAGGCTTCTCCCTCCCCACCACCACCTCTCTGGCTGGGGCAGGTCTCACTCTCAGGGAAACACTGACAAATGACGTCATAAAAAATCCTAACTAGATACACACTAAAAACAATAAGGAAAACTGTTTTCTCTCCTCTGTCATGCTCTAGAAGGGTCACAAACATTTTGGAATAAGCCTATGGATACTCCGGTGTCTTACATGGGGTTACCTCGTTCAGATGCCTCCCCACCAGCTGATGGGATTTAAAGCCAGTCAACATAAGCAATCAAAAGAGAAGACAGGTAGATGCATAAACATTCCAGGAAGCCTGACTGATGAGTCTGGTGCTGCCAGCATAGAAAGATGTTGCAAAAATCAAAGACACAAGGAAAAATGCCCGAAGCCTGAGGCCTGCCACACACACCAGCACTCAGTTTCAGTCTCATAGCTCAGGTCTGCGAGCAGAATGCAGCCCTTGGTTGGGTGCACTCTGCACCCCCTGCAAACAGATGTGTCCCCACAGCTGTGGAGGCTGCCACGTGTCTGCCAGGATGACTGATGAGACTGCATTCCAGCAACAGCAGGGTGTAGACAGGACAGTCCTGCTCCTTCCAGTACAGAACTATCCAGACTGCACATACTCAAGATGCTACTCAAGAAACTCAAAGTATTTCCACTGACTTCAGTGGGGTAACCAAGACCCACTTTTGACTGTTAACTTTTTGTTCTCTCCAGGGTGGTTTCAGGATTTACCTCCTCTTTTCCTTCCTTTCAACCTCATTTCTCACCTGCTTCTTTGCAATAAAGCATATATAGCCTCTTTTAAAGAATAATGTACATTCAAATTTGTATGCATGTTAAAAGCAGAACTATGATTGTAATACACATCTTCCAAAATAAATTAAGCATAAGGTTGTCTATGACCAAGGTCATTAAAATAGGTTTGTTTTGCTGCTATCTCCAGCCTCTAGTAACAAAATCATTCTAGGCAAGTAAGGAATTCACAGTTTTTAAAAAATTCAAAACTCAATAATTCTAGTTGAGAGATTTTCAGATCTATGAACTGTATAATCAATTGCAGGCTTGATAAAAACAACTGCAGATCTAAGAAAGATAATTTTAAGGACATTACACCAAATTACCAAAAGTTAAAAATTCCAGTATTAATGTGCATCATGACACATGTGTTTTATCAAGATGCTGCTTCTAGCTGCTCTTCCACCTTATTTAACATACTGTTGTTTCAGTCACACTCATTTTATTTAACCAGCATTACTGTCAGGTGGCTTTTCTGAATAAAACTTCCCAAAGGTGCTGATAAAAGCATCATCATTAGTATTATGCTCCATGTTGTCACAACTTTACCAAACACTTTGAGGACTTGTTAACTGACTTTGTTAATAAGGAGCAGGCTGTCCAATGAACTACTGGTATTACAATTAGTAAGGATGAGAGCTGCTTGGCAATAGTTTGGGGAAAATAAACCCAATAAATTCAGCGCATCAGTAACACTGCTGTTGACAGGTCTTGTCAAAGATGATTGGACACCTTGACAGAAATACTTACTGCAGGGTGAGAAGTCTTCTGACATCATAAACCATCCTGTCAGCAGTGCTTGAGCTCAAAACACAAGCCAACAGTACCGTGTGCATGTGTCCTTAACTGGAGACTCCTAACAAAGTCTTCTCTTGTGCAAGGATGGATAAAATGTGTTTCTGAGGTGGGTGAGATGCCTTTTCTATCAGCAAACACCGAGTCTGCTCGGGAGGCTTCTCCCTGAGCTGCTGCCCCAGGGCAGCTGCCGCGTGGCCGACACGTTCCCAGCAGTGCTGCAGGAGAGGCAGCCCTGCTGGAAACTCACCTGTGCATTCTTCTTAGCACAACAAATGCCAGCCTGAAAAACTGTGCCTCCCATCTCTAGATGCACATGCAGATGTTCAGGCAAAGCTTGTCAAGTTTCAGGGAGTGCAAATACCTCCTGGTCGAAGACCACTCTTCTCATCTATTAATTGTCTCCACATTTTATATCACTGAATCGTTTCTAATACAAACCAAAAAAAATTGGAGATGGGACAAAATTATAAAGCATCAAGTAAAACTTTATGGGAACTGCTAAGACACAGTTTTGACTTGGTCTGTTTTATTTTTGAACTCAGATAGTGAGTCTTTGCACTTACTAAACCTTGTAAGTCTTCCAATTTACATATGATACTGAGAGAGAACTTAAAGAGAGGAAAAATCCTAACCACTATTAATCAGAAAATTATTTACTGTTTTTGTATTTTGTAAGAAAATGTTGGACCAATTTACCTTCAGCTCTGACCCACTTTTGGATGGGCTGAGGTGCCTTTACCAGAAGCAAGGACAGCAGATGGAGGCTGCCAGTTCAGCCTTTGGGTGCTTCCAAAGTTGTAAGGATAAAGATATAAATTAAAACATTTTGATATTTTTAATTTACAAGATCCCAACTCAGCATTAGTATAAGCTGGTCAATGACTGTGATAAAACATCATTTGACCAAAGCATGACATCTAATTTTTGTTAACTTCCAGATTATTTGTTTCTTCCTCCAAATGGAATTATTTCTGTATTTCCCTGAATCTGAAAGGGAGATTTGGGTTCCTGAATTCTCTTCCTGACAAACGACCTCATGTAATTTACCTTCATACGCCCATCTTAGGCAGCAGATAGTCAGAGCTAAGCAGTGAGATGTTGCTGCTTGAATTAAATGAGCTGCTTCCTATGTCCCAGAGCCTCGCCGCTGCTGTGCCCAGCCAACTGGCCGTGATACGCATCTGAAGCCAGAGCAGGAGGGTAAACACTGTCCTGCAAACACAGCAGTCAAAGGACAATGCCCTAAACAGCTGCCACTTGCACAGGCTACACTAACACCATGGTGATCACACCAACAACCAGAGTCAAAGGTGACAGTGACAAGGGGGTCACTCGGGCAGTCCTGCAGCCGAGGGTAAGAAGGTAAACAGGACGGGAGCCCTAACTCCAGGCACAGCACCAGCAGGAAGGTTAATGACACTGCTTCTGAATCTTTCTGGGTTTATGTCAGGCCTGCTGCTTTCTGGCCTAACACACTTTGTACATCTGTCATGTGCTCCAGAGCTAACATTCCTGTATCACCAGTGGAACTCTGGACCTTCTTCAGTTAAAGACCGAGAAATCGAGAGCTCCTTTCTTTTTCCAGTGAGCAACAACTGGCCCTTTCCTTCCTACTCAGACTGCTCCTCACAGAGAACATCTCTGTTTGCAGACTGCAAACACCCCGTGGCTGAAGCATGGCTATGGTGTGACCGTGTGCCACTGCCTGTGCCACTGCCCACTCCACTGCCCGTGCCACTGCCAGCACCACCCTGCAGCTGCCAGAGGCCCTTTGGGGGCGAGGGGCTGACACCTGTCCTGCAGCAGCTGGGCTGCTGTGCTTCTCAGTCTGAGTGCCAAGGACAGGCCTGGCAAGCAGCCACGGGCCGCTCGGCAGCACTGCCGCGCCGGGCAACGAGTGACGCGCTGGCGTACGCCACCAAACGTGGGCAGTGCCACTGCTGCAGGTGGGTACAGCACTTACCAGTAGTGCTGGCTGGGAAGGACCCAGTGCTACCCTGTTTGAGCGAAACGGGCTGATCTGAGTGCGTGCCACTGTGACTGAGCTCAGTGTCTTTTCTGGGAACGTGCCTGGCTGCAGCAAGCCACTTTCAGGCTGTAATTGAGAGTCTCACTCTGGAAAACAATGTCTGCAAAGCTAAGGCAAGAGAGGGGACAGGGCTCAGGCTCCAAACTACCAGGAGTTTCACCAGCACTGTCAGATGGGAACACCAGGACTGGCCTGGTCAGCGGCAAATGCCATCAAGCTGCTTAGAATTTGCTTTTTTCCGCTTGCAGCATGGTCTGTAGTGCTCACCTCACACAGGGCACACAGTAATACTCAGTTCCTGAAACTTCTTTAATTCATTCACTCTCCTCTCTTTTTCCCCTCACTACAATCCCTTAAAAGAAGCAGAACTGCAATTCTGTCCCATTCCTGACAAATTAAAGAAGTTCCCTGTTTTAATTTGGAAATTAAATGATGATTGTGAGAGAGGGACTGGTTTAAAGTGAGGACAGAAATGGGGATAAGATCTGTCTGAAATCTACTTTAATGATTAAATTCTAATTGATTTGGAAGGAATGGCAGCTGTCTTTCCTGCTTCCACCTGGGGAGCTGTTTCTCTGCTCCAGCCTTTGATGCTGGAAGAACCCAGACAACTACACAATGTCTGGTGGGAATCTGTTCCTCAGGGACACTGGAGATTTAAGGCACCTCAGTGATACCTGCAAGGTGTTTTACAGTACATGAATGACTATAAAGTATTTCAGTTTGGTGGGAAATACTTAACTGGTAGAAAAATCACGTGTTATAAAAGTATCTGATAAAGCAAGTATGAAAATCAGGTAGAGTTCTAACAAATTTTAATCTATTGGAGTGCCTAACTCCCCCTTTTGTGAGGCAACAGGAGCATTGCAGTCCTGGCAGCTGAGGGTCTGTACACTCTGAAAATATGCAGGGCAACTGGTGAGGACACTGGTAAGTAAAGGCAGCCTAACAAAATCCAGATCAAATTAGACCAGAAAAAAATATATGTATCATTGTGCAACTTACTAGAGTAAAAAAAAAAAAAAAAAAAGGTCATGGGATAAAATACGAAGATAGAGAATAAATAGATTACAAGAAGGATTCTGGCAGAATAAGGGTCCAGAGCCAGAGAGAATTCCAAAGGAGAAAGACTCTTCCAAGAGTAAATGAGATTCAACCTGTCTCGTGGTGTCAAAGCCAAGATACTGCCAATGCAGAGGGTCTGCTCGAACAAAATATCACAGAGGATATCTAAGACACAAACATATGTCCAACCAGTAAATTACATGACAGCCTAATGCAACAACAAACAAGAATAGGTCACTTTAAGAGAATGATTAATACATGAGATTACTGTGCATGCAGACTTATCTGAAAGCAAACCTTGTAGGTGGGTGTGAACTCTTGCTAAAGTCAGCTCCTATCTTTGCTATACAACAGCTACAAGAATAATTATAATAATTAATGGAGAGCAGTGATAAAGGTAACAATTGCCCACCTGTATATTGACTGACCACAATGTCGTTACTCCTTTTTTCACACCTCCTGCCTTTGCCACGATCACTGACTACCACGAACACTGATCCAGCCTTCTGCTGGGTCTGCTGTTTGCTCATGGCCAGGCTGTTCAGCCCGTGACTGACACAGCCTACAGAGCTTAAAATCATGAATTGTGTTTAGTCTCCAGTGGCTGAGGTTGCCATGGGCTACATTAGATTACAAAGGGTAGTGAGAGGAGAACATGAATACTCACTGTGTAACGCAAAAGGTCTCGAAACACAGGAGTGTGGGAATGGGTAAATAATGCCCACTGCTCCCTGGGCACTGCTCCCCGGGCACTGCTCCCCGGGCACTGCAGCGGGATGGCCAGGCAGGGCTGGGTGAGGAATTCATGTAAGATCAGGCAGACATATGGTCTTAACCTCAATTACAGTTTTGCACTGGGGAAGAACAATAGTTTTGCCTTGGTTTGAGTCCCATAAGCATGCCTGCAGAAATGCTATTTTTAGATGTGGCTGGTGGGAGAGTTCAGAAGTGGCTTTGGAATCCTTCCCACATAAAGAGTTGACTGAGAGTCCTGCAATGAATGTTCTCCTCCATGGAGTCTATCAAGAGCTTGTAGAAACCCACATGCATATACACTGACAATAATTTACTGTGTTGTCTTAAGACCATTCCATTTACAGATACAAACTGAATTTTTAACTATAATAAATTTAAACTATAAATTCTCAAAGAGCTATCATTACATATAAAATTATGATCTATACCTACTAAAATTATTATAGAATTAGAAATATTAATATTTATGTAAAATCCAACAAATGCCATTTGCATATCACTTTGAAGCTTGAAGACTTAAAATCAGACACTGTTTTCAAAGGGCAGGAAAAATGTCAAAACCAAAGAACTTTGGTTTAAGTATACTCAACTAGGGCCAAAGTGGTAATTCTGAAAGTCCTCATTCACCTGTCCTCTTACCAACCATGGCAGGCTCTGGTCTCTGCTCCTGGAGCTGTTTTTCCTGTTTTGTCTGGGGAGTGTTTGCTGTGAAGGACAGCAGCCCTGAGAGCAGGACTCCTGCTCCTCCAGGAGACTCCTCTACTCCTGTACTCCTTCTTTAGACCTTACACCTGCTGTCCTCAGAATGAATCTCCCAAAGGAGATATGCTGTATGGGCAGGAAAACACATGCACCAGCATGACAGGGTTCCTGGAATCCTGATGTGAACCAAGGGCAATAAGCACTTTAATTCTTGTTTTGAAACTTCTCATGTCAAGTTTTGACCCACAGTGCATTTTAATGGTCATTATAAACTTACAAAGCCTTGAAATTATTTTTTTTCTAAACATTGAACTGACTGTCAAAGCTTTGAGTGTTTAAGCCAAGACTACAAGGTTATATTCAGCTACCTGTGGTTTTATCCAGCCTTTCACAATGGAGAGTCAACACACCTGCTCGCAGAGGGTCACACAAAGGTGGGTGCTCACAGGGGATCAGAAAGCAAGGAAGATTCACATTAACTTGTTGTGTTACATCAGCTTAGATTTGGTTGTTTTTTAATCACCAAAGAGTGAAGAGAGAGCTGTACATCAATGTTATTATTTCTCCATGGCTGTCTAGACTTGTAAAATAGAGCAAAGCAGGGAAAGAGGCTTCTGGTATTTCAATTTCCTTACAGAATTATCTGTACTTAGAGAAAACAAGAAGCTAGAAGTTTTTTTTATAAAAAAATTAAGTATTTGCAACCCAGTACAGTGTCTCCACTCTCCACAGAATTAAAACATAGTTTTGATACTTATTATGACATCAGAATTTTACTTTTGGGAATCATTATCATGGGGACTAGAAAGTAAGAAAAGGATTATATAAAATTAATCTTTTAAAATCTGGTCTTAAAAAGCAAGATACAGTAGCTAGAAATATACAAAGAACTATTTTTTTTCTGCCAAGACCTGTGAATAATGATTCCTGAGATGTTTCCTCTAACAAGTGCTAAGAGTTAAGTGCTCTCACTGATTACCAAATGTAGTTTACAATCAAGTGAGAAGGTAACAAACTACAGAAAAGCACAATATACATGAGTTTTGAAAAGTGTGGTGAAATCAACAACTGTAAATACAGTGAAGAACAAGACTCCAGAGAACTAGTACAACACCTCAGCATTTCGTTATGGTATTTCATAGTTAGACAATCACTCAAGAAGTCAACATTTCTATTACTCCTTATATATTGAAATGCTATTTAATTTAATGCTAGCGTAATGAAAAACTGAAAACAAGGTCTGGCAGCTTGAGAATTTTAGGCCCCTAAATAAAAAGGTAAGAAGAATCTCCATTTGTTTTGGTAACAATCTGCATTTTCTGTACTTTCCAACACTGCCAGCTCAGACAAGGGCTGCTTCTGCAAAAAAGTGAACGGCACAGTGTCGTGGCATGATGATGTGCAGAAATTAAGCTGCTTTACTCCACTTTAAAATGCGGACAACAACTTGTTTATAACAAGACTCATCTAAAGAGCAAAGTATAGTGGTTTCCTTTAACAAAAATTCTTACCAGAATAAAAATAAATGCCTACAGGAGTCTCATGGCTTCCTTTGAAATTAAGGAGAAAGGATAGAGAAATTACTTGTAAAAAATGTAGGTATCTAAAACAAAACACAGAAATGTACAAAAACATCCTCTCCATTCGTATTACTACAACAAAATCATGTCTTTCGTAATTTTAAATGAAAACTGAGTATATGAGAGATTCAGATTTCTTTTCCTGGTCTTTATGCTTATGTACATAAGCACTCTGAGGACCTTAAAACTTCCAAATATTTTCTAGAACAGCAATAGGTTTACCCTGATCCTGGTGTATGCTGGCTGAGGAGTGGCATGAAAACAAACCCAGAACACAGCTCGGTGAGATTTTGGCCCCACTGAAGTTAACCACTAAAGTGCCACCAACTCAAAGGAGTGCAGCTTTCAACCCCAGGCCAGCTACAGCAGTGTATCAATAAGATTTCATTGTAAAGTCCAGAGAATAAACAGTTTATGCTGATAAAAAATGAATTTATGAGTAACTTAGTCTGCTGCAACTCAAAGGGATGTGACCTTTTCCATTTATCTCAAAAGCATGCTGAATCTCAAGTATGCTTTTTGAGGGGAAAATTCACAAGTAAGACAGGAATGTAACTGTGCTATTGATGTGTAGAACTCTGTGCAAATCAGACAATTAATTAATGCACAAATATCAAAGCAAATGAAAGAAAAAAACCTGTCCTAACGGATCTTTCATTTCTTGAGGGATGTAAACGCAGTACTAGATGTACTCAGTACCATCTTATCCGAGATACTCTGTCTTCAGTTGTTGGCCAGCATCCCATGATGTCAGACTGTAACACCATGGATCAGGAACAGCAATAGAGAGTAATTCACAGACTGAATCAATGAACCACAATCAAAATATCATGTAGGAAACAAAATCTGAAATACTACTTTAAGGATCTCGTTCCAATTGCTTATAACTTCCTCCTAATTTCAAATGGTCCCTAATTAAGCCCATCAGCCTGACAGAAAAAGT
Source organism: Ceyx cyanopectus (assembly GCA_013401355.1). Lineage (NCBI taxonomy): Eukaryota > Metazoa > Chordata > Aves > Coraciiformes > Alcedinidae > Ceyx > Ceyx cyanopectus. The sequence goes on along the minus strand of VYZU01014835.1, from coordinate 27,641 downwards.
GGCTAGAGCTTTCTCTGGCTCTCCCTCCAGTGAAACAGGCTTTGTCTGATGCATTTGCAGAACAAATGAATGCACCACACACATTCCAGCTAGGAATACCAAGAAGCTTAGAGGAATTTCTAAATATACAGGACTGATCATCTCCTCCAACGAGCTACAGATTTATTTCTTTATAATTAAAAAATGAAGGGAAAATGGAGGCAAGACCACCAGGAAGTGAAACCAAGACATTTAGACTATATGTTCTGGAACACCTCTGCTGTAAGGACAGGCTGAGGGAGCTGGAGAAGACTTCTACCTGCTGAAGGGATCCTCCAGGAAGGCTGGAGAGGGACTCTGCACAAGAGTGTCCAGTGATAGGATGAGGGGAAATGGTTTTATACTGAGGGAAAATAGGCTTAGAACAGATCTTAGGAAAAAGTTCTTCAGTATGAGGGTGATGAGACTCTGGAATATATTGTCCAGAGGGGTTGTGGATGCCCCTCCCTGGAGGTGTTCAAGGCCAGCAGGTTGGATGAGGCCTCAAGCAACTTGGTTTAGTTGAGAGGCATCCCTGCCCACAGCAGGGGAGGTTGGATTAGATGATCTCTGAGATCCATTCCAGCCTTTCTATGATTAAAAAAAAATAAATATATTTTTTTCATGAGTTTAAACTGAGAAAAGGTTCTCAGTTAAAAAAAAAAAAAGTCCTACATTAATCTCACTTTCTGCCTACTCAGAATACCTGGTTTTGCAGTTAATAGCACCTTGTGGTCATTATTTCAATACAGAGAACAATAAATCATATAATTTCTTCCAGGAAAATTTCTGTGCTTAGTTTCGTGAACAAAACCAGGACACTGACCTACAGTAACTCTAACACCTGTGAATCCAGTTCTGCAGCATTTCACTTGGACAAGACTTCCCACAGAGCCTGCTGCCTGTGCGAGGACTGGGGGGATGCAGGACCCTCCTGCCACGCTACCCGGACCACAGGGAGAGATGGGGGAGACAAAGCAGCCAACGCAAAGCCAGGATGCTCTTTGGAGATGCAGCACTTTGGCTCGTTGGGGTTTCTTGCATTTCTATCAATATTCTCATATCAATTCTCCTATTTTGTCCCTATTCTCTAATGAAGTTCAGAACAATTTCGTGTTCTATAACTCAGTGTTATCATCCCCTCCCTGCCACAAAGGACGAGCCAGCTTTCAGCATGCAAAAATTGATCACTACTTATTATTACTGTTACTTACAGGCAGGAAGGAAGCAGAGTGAGCAGGAGGCCAAGCTGCACCTTCAGAGCTTCCACTGCTGCCCTTTGGTGTAGTGCGAGCAGCGGCCGTGGGGCCAGCTGACGTGAGGAAGGGTTTGACACGTGACTGTGCCCCCGCCCCACCCCCAGAGTGACCACAAAGCCCCAGGGCTGGGTGGGAACAGCGAGGCCAAGGGGTGAAGCTGGAAACGACCCTTCCTGGCAGTTTCCAAGGTCTGACAGGTTCCCTGCTCAGAAGCCTCTGCTTCCACCTTGGTGGCACGGATCCTCCTCCCGCACGCGGCTGAGCTGCAGCTCCAGACCTGCAGGGAGCGGCTGGGCCCGGTGCCCTTGCGCAGGGCAATCCACCGGCGCGGCACGGCAGCTCGGGGTGGGACACAAAGAGTACAACCACAGCTAACTAAAGCAACAGGGCCTTGCAGGAGGCGGATCCCGACGACCAGACTTTGGCCAGAACAGCTGTCTAGACATCTATGGTCTTGCAAAAATATTATGGGAACTTTGATGGCAAGAAGTGGTCAGGCCCTTGTTTTTTCATCCTATTGGAAGACCGCAGAAGCTGTCGTGCAGCTGCTGGCTGCTGCCCCGGACAGGACTGGGCAGCAGCTCTGGGGCAGGGTGCTGCCTCCTGCAGATCTCCACCGAAATGTCCGCAGGAGGAGTCACTGCCAGCGAGTCCAGGATGTCCCCTTGTTCTGGGAGTCAGAGGACTGGGTACAGGACCTGAGCCCATCACATCCTGCAATGCAGATCAACGACAGCTAGGGCTTAGCTACCTCGACTTTTAACTTTGGAAGCCAAAACTGTACTTAATGGAATATTTAATCTCTAATGTTGACGCTGTGTACAAAACAAAACAAGGATATGAGCTAGATTTGGCTTCATGAGCTAGATTGGTTTTGCAAGGAAACAAAAGTAATAAAATGAAGAAAGCAGGAGCTGACAGCAGACAAACTGCCATCAGAAGCTGGTGACTGCCCTCCATGATGACAGCACAATAACCTTAGGGCTGCTCCTGTAGTTTCCTAGACAAGTCTGCAGGCATGTGGGCAGGGAGGAGAGAGGAGATTACACTTTGCTCATATTCAGGATCTTTCTTTCACGTGGATCATTACATCAAGTAGACAAAGTCAACACCCATGTCTCTTCCGCAGGGGTTTCTGCGATGGAGCATTTTGGTGACGCTCTGAGCCAGAGTATTCAGATACTGGGGCACAGAGAGCACAGATGCAGCTGACTAATATTAATCTACTTCCTTTTGCTCCTGTTCATGTTGTCCTCCTGTCCATCCCCCTGCAGCTCACTGCTGGTTTTACAGCAACATCACCAGTTCTCAGCCTCAGCTCTCACACAGCGTCCTATCTACTCATAGTTTAACTTTGAAATATTTAATAAAACTTGCAAGGCTTCTTTACCTCTTTATCCAGTCTTAACGTTACACCATTTTCAGGCTCCACTGTGGCCGTACCACAGGGAGAAGTGCCATTACCTTGGCCTGACAGGGATTCCTCCAGCACTTGACGTCTGATAGCAGCAGGTTTCTCACTCTGAGATCAGTGATAGGAAGGGACATAGAAAATCTCTTTCCTAGTACCTGTTTCTACCTGGGAAGGGCATGGCCAACTCACTGTCACATCCCCTGGTCAGGGTCCCACATTCACCTCGCTCTTCTTACAGTTTTCACCCCTCTTCTCCAGTATTCCAGCTCATCCTTGCCCAGTGTTCCCTCCTCCACAGCCCTGCCTCACTGTCCTAGTCTCTCATCTAACAGCTAACCTGTTAGTTTACCTCCTCTGGATGCCTCTGCAAGTCTTGGTCTCCTTGCCTGAAGACCCAGCATTGGCCTGAGGCTTCACCCTTTGGAGTCCCAGCTCTGCTCTTCCCTGCACAGCTACCAGGTGGCTCTGGCTCCTGTAGTTTTGGTTCTGGCTTTTATTCCACCTGTATTTCACTTGTGGAGGCTTCCACTGCTACCTGCTCCAGCAGGATGTAGAGGAGAGGAAGGGTCATTTATTATTTGCCCACAACCTCACAGGACATGTCGCTTGGTAGCTGGGAGGAAAATCCTGGGCTGTATCCAGTCTAGCTGTAATTTGCAAGAAACTTAAACCAGTAAAACAGTAACAGAAATCTCTGCTGAGATTTGGACATATTTGTGAAAAGTTTTCCAAAGGTTTAAACCCTGGACAGATGTTCACAATGTTTCACAAACATATCAAAACCACATAGACTACTCATACCAAATTTCTTATCTTTGCCTGAGAGCAGAATGACACCAAACTGTATTGATAGAAAGGTTTGAAGAATCTGCAAACTGTTGATGCAACAACATGTGTTTGCCAAAACCTGTTCTGGCTGAAAGCACATAATGTTGGTGAAATCAAGTAAATCAGTAAAAATTGCTACAGTAGATCTGCTAAAAATCTTATTTCTATTTTCCCTCACCTCCTTTTAGCCTGACCAGGTACACAACTAATGAAATGCACCCAGAGACGTGCACACTGCTGGTGTTCTGTTATCATACTCAATCAATAAGAACAATTTAGAGCAGCGGTAACCTCTCCACGCATACTTCCATTGTCCCAGGGGATCAATATCATCAGTATCGCAGCTGGCTGGTGAGAAATAATGAGATTATGATCACAAAAAGGCAAGCTTTCCAAGTTTTTTTTAGGGTATGCCAAAACATCATACTTTTCTATCTGTCCATAAAGAACGAAACAGCAATATTGAAGAACATTACATCTATAAAAAGAAAAAAAAAGTATATAGAAATATACTTTTATCTATGATTTCTTGAACTTCACTTTAGCTTTGTGAACACAGCAATTCCTTCCCTTCAAAGCAACTATGAGAGATCCGACATCTTCCTTCTTGGAAGGGGGCCACGCACATTTAAAGCTGTACCAAATTTTCCATAGGTTTCTCCTGAACAGAACTGCACTGCAAAAATCCTGGGTGTGTACAACAGCAATGGTTGTCTCTTCACGTAAGGGATAGAGCTGATTAAAATCATGCAACTGTATTTAAAAAGCCAAGGTATTCTCATAGTTTTTGCAGCTCTGTAACGTTTACTGAAAATGAAAAAGCAGAATGAAAGTTGTGTCCTGTCTCCTGATACTGCCCTTGGAGCCCCCTGGGCACCGTGCCCTGCACCCCCACCTCAGGTCTTCCCGTGAGCACCGCTCCACTCTGTTTCCAGCAGCTCGAGGCAAGGGCAGCTTTTATGTTCCAATGAAGTACTTTCGGGTTATCTGGGCCCAGAGCTTAAAGGCAGCAACTCGTCTCGGCGCTGAAACATGTCTGGTCTATCTTAGGAGCAGCTCTAAGAGCCAGGCTCAGGCGGAGCCCAGCGACCAGATGTGGAGCGCTGCGGGCACCTGACTGCGCTGCCAGCGCCTGTTGCCAATGGAGGGGCAGGGGCACCAAACCCTTACCAAAGGAATGGAGACCATTATTTCTGCAGTCTGTACTGAGCACTCACACTTTACCCGTGCTGCTAGTAACAGTCATGGCTTATCTAGCTAGTTAAAGAAATGATTATATATGAGTCTTACCTGGGAGGAAACGAGATGTCCAGTTCATACAATCTGTCTTTAAAGACTGACAGCTCTCTGTCAAATTCTAAAAGCTATAAAAGACAGAAATAGATGTATTCACTCTTTAATGTTGGACTGAAACACTCTACAAATATTACATTATATAGAAGAGAATAAACAGAGACTTTGATTACACAGCTTGAGGTATATATCCCTCAATAGTTTTACAGCGAATATCCCTATAATAGTGATTAAAACATAGTGCAAAGAACTCAGTACTATTTTGACAAATAAATTAATAATTGAGAGAAGCATTCAAAATGTTCCTTCCCATCTCAGTGAAACGTAACACCAGATGCTTACAGCAATGACCTCTACTCACACTGTTTCAGGACAGCTGATTTTTTTCAAATTTTTTTGGCAATCTTTTCAAAGATAAACCAGACTAGCACTGAAAAAATAGAGCAAACTGCGAGGCTAATCAGCCCACAGAAATGCCAGCGAAAAATATCATATTACATTGTATTATCTTTAGCTCAGATAAGAAGGAGAAAATAAACACAGGGATGTGCAAATCACTCTTCCTAAGCAAAGACAAGAGGTGGGTTTGTGCAGCGCTGTCGGGCGGTGCGTGGCAGGGACAGGTGACAGCGGGTGCAACGCGTTCCCGGGCAGCGGCCGATGGCAGCACCAGGAGCAGATTCAGCAGTGATGTTCCTAAGTCCGGATTTAATGTCCTCTATAAACATTAGTCCTTGCCAAATCTGTGTTCCCTGGGACCTCTACAGAGGTAATAACTATCTGCAGTCTTTCGCTCATCAACAACACTCGCTCACAGCATGTCAATGATAACCGCCCGCATGAAGCCCTGACGGACACAAACGACCTTATTCCAGGCCACGGCTGCCCGAGTGACTTAGCGAGTTCCATTGGTGCAGGGCAGGGGCACTGGCCGGGCTCCCAGCACCGCCAGCCCTCCCGCCAGGCGCGTCCCCGCGCAGGGTGCCGGGGTGGCGCGTTTGCCCGCTCCCCATCAATCACGTCCTGCTGCGCAGCTGTGCCGCCACCGCTGCCGAGTGGCAGAGGCTCCCCCTTTCCCCTCCGCCACCTCATCAATCATTCCTGAAATGTGCAATTAGCAGCTACTTGTACACATTAATTATCTGTGTGAAAAGGGGCTACCTGAGCCACCTGCCCTGCTGATTAGCTGCCTCTCCCAGGCCCACCCGCCCGCTCCGTCTACGCGCTTTACACGAGGGCGCCCGAGACCGGGCAGCTGGCCCCGCTCCGCTGCAGACAACACCCAGATACCAACCATAGATGGAAAATATTTTGCAGTACAAATTCCTGCAGGTAATTAATACGTGTTCTAACAGCTGACCAAAAGCCCGAGTGTCCGAGATGTCTGGATAAATCTTTATGAACGTGTAGGTGGAAGCTTATGGCAAGTATCTAATAATGTGCCCAATCCTCAAATCGTGGATGGTTCAGCCATTAGTTTTACTGATGCAATCTCAATACACTTCAGGAAAAAATGGTTTCTTACGCATGTTTCCAAACTGTATTTAAGTTATATAGATAGATGTGTAGCTACAAAACACATACAAACCAGCTATGACAAACAGTGCACTCCACAGGCCTCCCACTTAAAGATACTTCTGCCCAGCCTAAATCTGGTGTAGGAAAAAAAAATCTACCATCCTCAGTTAAAACTTCTCTTTGAAATGTGTGTCTGTGAATACAGGGCAAATACATTTCTCCTACTGTTGCCAAGTAAACAGATCAGAGCAGGGAAGTGGAAGCATCTGAAGAAAAAGGGCTATTTCTGAAGTGTGAAAACGGCAAGGACTGAATAAAAGAACAATGCTCCACAGAACACAATGGTATAAATTACTCATGAGCATTCCAAGGGCTGGCAATGTTCAATAGCTACATTGTCACCTCACACCAATTCACTCTTTCAAAATTTCATATATTCAGATTGTTCTTGCTATGATGATAGCTCCGCTCTAAAGGAAGGCTGGGGTTTGGAGGACTAAGCACTCAAGATGTGAGTTTTTATCCAAGAAGTTTCTGATGTGTTTACTTGTTGCACTTGCTGGTTTAGTTGTGTCAGTGCTATGCAGATGAGCTGCTGACACTGGTGACAGGACAGATAATGGGAAAAAGACTCTACTGTGTGCTGTGCTCTCTATCTGCTCCCAAAGTTCCCCAGGTAGAGGAGCATCTCAAACCTGAAATGAAAAAGCCAAAACCTCATGATGACCCTGCCGAAGCCCAACTAGGTGCTGAGAAGAAATATTTATGGCATCCTCATAGACAATTCATCCTCACAGTTGAAATACAGTTAAGTATTTTCACTGGATTATTTGCACAAACTTACCCATGCTGTATTTTAAACAGTACTTTAACTGAAATAGATTATATTTTTCCTAGATATTAAGTGACTATGTTACAACATCTGTAACCTGTTCAGATGTGTCCCCAGGCTACACAAACAGACCCCTGCTCATTCTTGCGAATATAGTGACAAGTTACTGCTGTGTCCAGGGTGGCTTAGTGAGAACTCACCTAACAGCTTTTCTTTATTTACCTGCAGACAGTGGTGGAGATGAGAATAATGGAAACTTGAACTGTGCATTTTGTGACAACTCCAGTTCAATTTTTAGTAGAAGAGCATGTTTTAACCAGCACTTGTTCTGGTATTAAAAGGACTTGGGTTCTCATTTAAGCCTGTAATCTCAAAATGCAAGACTACTGGTGAAAAACCAAGGCATGCACTAGGTCTTGTCCCATCCACTTATAAATGTCACTTGCCCTCACTGCAGCTTAGTAAGAGAAGGAAGGGACCTGCCCTGGGCATCATTTAATCATATTTGCTTTATGGCAGGTATGGGGTGTTTGGAGCTCCTTGGCACTACAGAAAATGAATGAAAGTTAATACAGGCCAGATGATACTGAGGAGCAGTCAGAATCTCACACCACCCAACACATACTCTGATCATGGCAATTTTCAGTACAAACTGCTCACTTATTTCCATATCATGCACTAAACAGCATTGTGAATAATGTCATTGCTGTAATAGTAAACATGACTATGCCTGTCTCTAAATGCCTTAAAAATGACAAAGAAATGAAGTTCCAAGACTAAAAATCAATATATTGTTCTATTTAATTTACTCATTATAAGATCATCCTTGAGAACCAAATCTTTAAGGTGTTATGTGACATACTGCAGTGAATTGAGCAATTACACTGAGATTTTAAGATGCTCTGGCTGGATGTTAATTCCAGAAATATATCTAACAGCCAGTTCAGATTTTTTTTTCCCCAACTCAGTTTCACCAATGTGTTTATTCCTGAACAACAGGAAGGAATGCAGCATCTATATCAGCTCAACGCAAACATTTGATTTACATCTTCCAAATAAAAGTACCATCCATATGTGCGAGAAAACACTCACAGGGTGGAATACGGTTTTTAAAACAGGATTTCGCATTCTGAAATTTTCTATTTCCACTTAGCAAACCACGAGCCAAAGGTTTCCATTGGTTTGCATACTCAAGCTCCTACTGACCTGAAAGGGAAATCAGTGAAGTTCTCTGCACAGAATCAAAGACAACATGTTTGCAGTAAAGGATATTCCCTATTTGTGTAGAAATAAAAGCACTTAGGGCTGTGGCCTCTACCAGTTGCTTTGGGGGATAGAACAGCTGTGTTCTACAGCTGAATCTGCTGCAGTGTTTGGTGTTTCCTCCCTTTTCCCACTGTCTCCCTGAGTACCAGTGCTCAAGGTGAAGATGAGGCACAGCAGCGGGGCAGGCGGCCCCGCCTGGAACGGGATGCAGCACCCGCACCCCACTAGGCAAGAGAAGGCTGAGCAGGGCTGGATGGTGCTGTGCAGCCCCCCGGGATGGTGCTGGAGCACAGTCTGCGGGTCAGTCCCTGCAGCTCAGGGGACCCCGCGGGTTAAGGGGGGAGCGCTGTGGCCAAAGGCAGCGATTATCTGGAATACTAACTGCCGAAAGGATGGAGCGTGACAGTGATCTAAGGGTTGTAACGGAGTTAGACAGTTGTAGGAATCAAGGTAATTTTGCTTGCTTCAGTTGGAAGCAATGAGGGACTCCTAAGAAGTCTGTCCATCACACAATGCAACGGGCCACCCTGGCGGCAACACACACGGATGAGCCCTTTAGAACAGGGCAACTTAATTCAGTCATTGGAGTAGAACAACAGCAATTACTCATCGAGACCTACGGACCAAAGTCAGAGCATTTGTAGATCAGAAGGTGATATTAGCAGCATTTATCAAATCCATCTGCAGGGCCCACCAGAGAATTCACAGCTGTGAAAGGCAAATGAAGTTTCAGACCAAAAAGAGGAGATAAGCATACAGAAATGACCTTAGAGAATGAGAACATGTGGACACTGGTCACTGTAACGTCCTTTGCCAGGCTTGTACAGCACATGATTGTTTTCAAGAGACTTTGGAAATGCAGGAATTTTATCCAGCTTTCCAGTCAAAGAAAAATACTTAGAAACTGATTCAGCACCCTAGTGACTTCAAACAAAGGTCTGTGGAAATGCTGATTGCTCCCACTTACCCATGAAAATGTCCTACACAACTCTGCTCTGACCTTATTTTAAAGATGCTGTTTCCTTCAGCTAAAATTTTGTAATACAACCCATTTCTGTATATTTTGAATCTTAATTTTCTTTCATAAAATCATTCTTTAAAATCACGTTCCACAGAAAAAAGTCAAAATTATTTAATATAAATGTACACACTGCTTTGGTGCGCTCTTTATTGTATTTGTGCATGTTTCTGAGAATTTGTCTATAGGTCCCAAGCAGCAGTGTTGTCAAATCATAAACTCCTACATAAACAGCACTCAGAGCAACTGCCCCGAGCAGATCGCTCTTGGCAGGAGTCAGGCACCAGCAGCTTCAGGCTGTCAGCACCGGGGGCTCCCTGGGCCTGCACTAATTCAGAGAATCCTGGATTTTCGTGGAAGCTCCCCCAGGAAAACGCTGCTTTGTTCTGGTTTGGCCAATATGCCTCTCTCTGTCTCAGAAGAGCACAGCTCTGGAAAATGTGTTTAAAAATAGCTGAGGAGCACAGGGGATGGGCCTGACCCAGGGCCAGCTCTGAGAAGCACCGAGGGGTTCCTGGTGGGCAGGTGTCTGTTGGTCTGTGTACACACCCCTGAGCAGGGGTTTGGATAAAACAGTGCTTTCAACATTTCCAGTGAAAGCTACAGCCCTTCTGACATCTCCCATGCTTGGATTTTGCACATCATCGTACTTTTCCTAATTGCCCTAGGGTTCCTTTTGATCCAAGTCCGTGGACTTGAGACGGAAAAGTCTAGAGGGAAGCTGGAAGTTAAACTCCCTGCTGGGAGCTCCCCAGGGCACAGTCACCCTCTGGCCTGCAACACCCTGCAGAGCAGCAGGACTCACCCTGGAGTACTTTTGTTACTTGAAAAAAGCCCTCAGCATCCTGCTGTGCTACTCAGATAATTAGCTCTCCACCAGGAAACTAAACTTGAGTATATATAAAGAATGAACTAGTTAAAAGCACTGGCTCAGGTACAGCCCATGCAGCAGCAGTTACCTGCAGCAATGTTCTGCTGATGACAGAATCGACTTTCACATCCCAAGGGCTCCCCACCAAAAAGCTGCTCTGCAAAGCAAATCCCATCCCATCCCATCCCATCCCTCCCACTCCCCAGAAGCCAGCGCAGAGCCTGAAGCATCTGAGAGGCAACACGACCACCCGTGGCTTTTGCATATGGAGACTATGGCTCCTGCTGCCCCACGCCCACCCGAGCTGTCCAGCGGACGCTGTTTGCCCCGCGAGGGCCCCTCGGCCAGTGACTTTACCGGCCGGTCCCCGCCGGAGCGCAGCTCCTGTTGGCTGACGGTACAAAGCGTGTTCTCTCAGTCTCCTGGGCTTCCCTGGTGACTCTGCAAATCTGCTGTCATGCAAACTGCCTTTTCCGGACGGCACGGGCACATTACTGTAATTAATTATCATAATTAATGCGTAAGCAGCGCACAGTGCCGGTAACACAGCTCACCCAAAACGGCTGGGACAGCGGAGCGGGTGCCAACCTCGAAACCAAAAGCTCTGACTTAGGAATACTGGGCTGGTGAATGAGCCAGATTCAGTGGATTATTTCTTTACACTTCACATGTCTGTTGCTGTGAAACATAACGTGAATTTGTGCCAAGAGGGAGTTACAACCCTGCAGTTTGACAGCATATGGCTTTAGTATTACTTGTAGAATGATTAAAAAAGGAACTTTCTTCTGGAAAGACTATGAACCCTGTTTCTTACTCAGGCAAAACTCTCACTGTTGGGCTTCAAAGTTCCCCTGAGCAAGGCCTATGAAGCAGCTTGAATGCCTTCAGCTTCCTGAGGGAAGAGCAGGACCCCAGAGCAGTTGCATACCAGCTGTCCTGCTGCTGGGGTGTGTCTGGGGAGCGCTGGTCATCCACCCCATCGGGCACCTGGAAAGGGCATCTAAAACTTCCAGGCACCTAAAATTTGAGGTGCTTCTTTCCCTGAGGGGATTCAAATTCATGGCCCAGCTTCCCCAAAGGTGCCTGAGGGTGCCCAGGGAGGGACGGTGAGGCAGGGCCATTGAGCCAGGCACACAGACACCCATGGGTGTAGCAAGAGATGCTGGAGGCCACTTGAGATCAGAGATCTGGATTCCTGCCTTTGCTTCCTAATTTGTTTTTCTTTTGATGCTTGTGTAATGGCATCCCTGCAGTGAGTACCCCACTCTCTTCTTGTATTGAAGTGTCCTTAAGTACCAACCTGCTGTTTCCCATGTGACACGTGCATGTGCACTGATGTGATCAGCATCCAGCCATGGCAGCATGAGGGACACCTGGAGAATGCAGAAGGACTGGGCTACTGCAGAGAGCTGCTGACAGAACAATGAAGTTGGTTGCCTTTCTATCTCTATTTGGATTGCCACACATTTGTGGCAATGTGTGGAAGTGTGGAAGCCTAGTCAGGGTGCTCTGCATGTGCACAAATACTAACTGTAAGTGATGAAGGGGAGCTCCATAAACTCTGGAGAATTGGAATAGGGGTGCATACATGTCCTGTCTGGACATCCTCCTGCATGCCACCAAGGATAAAAGGGTGCCCCTAGGCCACGGTGTGTCAGCAGATCATCCTGACTACAGGCTGGACTGCAGAGGGCAAACAGGAATGCTGGACCTCCTCTTTAGACCTACACTTCAACAAGGATCGATGCCTAAGAACAGAAACACAGCACAGTACACCTGAATCAGCCTTAGGAATTAACAATAGCTGTGTAGGACAGGCTGGGGGATAAAAGCTCATGAAACAATGCTTGTAACTTTGTGATAGGGGCAAACTCTACACCAGAATAATTAATTTGGCAGGAAATAGCTAACCCAGCACATCTGGATTGACTCCTGCTTGCAATCTGGCTTTGCCCTTGTGTTTGCTAGTGAGAGCCACTTAGTGTTGCTTATCTCTGTCATTACTCACTTTGCAGTGTATCCCGTGGCCTATCAACTGACCACTGAATTAAGCAAACACAATTCCAAGCACAGGGATACTGGTTTTCAGTAAGAGAATAGAGCATGAAGCCATCTTCCTACTAGTGTAGTGCTTCATGCATCTCAGATGACCACTTTAAATAAAAGAGGCAGTTTCAGGATGCATAGGATTTCCTTACGACCCGTCCGAGGTAACAATGGTCCTAAGCAATCAATTTCCTTCCTCTATCCTAATTTGCCCTTATACATCATATTCAAGATTTTATCTGGACAGGGGCTGGTTGGCTCAGTGGATAAACCTCTACCTTTTCACCTCTGGGATCATGGTTCAAGTCAAACTCTGATGAAATGCACTTGATCGTCCTAATCTAGTTCTTAGTGGACAGTATTCCCATTATCTTTAAAAGGGTCAGAGCCAAGGCCATTGGGAAGAGTGCATTGTGCTATATCTTGTCTGTTGATTAATACATTTTCAGTGATGCCAGATCCTTAACCTTCATGAGCACACATAGTCTCACAAAAAGCTTAATAAAGGTCACCTCATGGACTAAACCTTTCTTCTCAATTTGCATACCATTTCAGGATTTCCTGGGAATATTAAAAAAAACCAAACCACCCAGAAATAAATCACTCATAATTTATAAAGTATGTTTGCCTGAACTGCTTGCAATAACACCTCTAAGTTAATAAGCATGGTAACAGATCACTTTAAATCATTAACTTGGCATAGGGAGAATAAGACCTTTAAAACAAAATTAATTTTTACAGCACATTTTCTTATAATACCATATTAGCTGAGGCTAAGCATACACACAGAGTAAAGGGAATCTACCTTCAAAGGCTGATTTCACTGTTCAAAACATAGAAACTGAGTAAGAATGTGCTCCCCATAGACCTTTACTGTCTGTTCAGCAAGAGGACTGCTGAATCACAGAATGTTAGGGGTTGGAAGGGACCTAGAAGATCATCTAGTCCAACCCCCCTGCCAGAGCAGGGTCACCTAGACCACTGATAGCAGCTCTTTGCTTGTTTTTTTTCCATTATAATAATAAAGTGAGACATGGAACCACTGCCATTGGAAGTGGATGGAGATCATCGGGTTTTTCTGCCTAACTGTATCACACCAGGAGACAGAAGAGACTATGATTTTAGTGGGAGTAACACCAGGTTCAACTTTCAAGACAATTAATTGACTGGTTACTTCTGTGACACAGCTGTGGCAAAATCCTGGAGATGGGTTTCTGTTGGGACTGACTCCTTAGTGTGTTCACGGGCAAGATCACAGTGTGTGCACCATTTCCCATCTCTGACTGTGGCTACAGATCACAGAATGATTCCCCATGATTAAATCCTTCTGTAGTCATTAAGAGTTTTTACATTCTGACTGTTTCTGTTTGAACTGACTACTGAGGAAGTAGCATTCAGCTTGTAGCCCTTCTGGGCAAATCAGTAACATGGTTATAATTTTTTCGTTACATCATTATCCCTGGCTTGCTTTTCTTCTGATTGTTTTGAAATTAATGGGGAACTCAAAAAAAGAAGATACTTTTAAAAAAACACTTATGTTCTGATTTATCAAAAACGACTGAGGAATTTCAATACAAAGAAGGTAAAAGAGCAGACTTATTCAAGAAGTCCCTGCACACTGCTCCTCTCCTGCAATCACTGGCATGCTAGTTTTTATCTCTTGGGGGATGGCAAATCTGAAGCCATGACCAAGTTTTGTGTGAGGAGCATGCCAGTGAGAGCAGGAGAGTGGATGGCACTACAGTCCCTTGGGAACCCTGTGCAGAAAGCCTGGGTTTTCCTGAGCCTCAGCCTGTGCCAGACCTCCTCCTGCTCCTCACGTGGGTGCACAGGGAGGGGTGGCTGGGACATGGCTGTGGTGCCCAGCTCAGCACCGCCGCCTCTTGAAGGGTGCCAACAACCAGCTGGCACTGGAGAAGCCTCGGCTGTTGTTTGCCCACCACTGCTGGGCAGGGGACACGGTGGTGCTGAACAGTGGCTCAGCACGGTGGTGCCATTTCCCACTCTCACGGGCAGAGGCATTAGGGTTCTTCTAATTCAGAAGCAGACACCTGGACTGGAATCTGCCTGACACCAGGGGGAAAGTCCACAGGCACTACCCCCTCCGGTCCCACCCTTCTCACCACTGCCACGGCACCAGGACACAGTGGTCCCACCCTAGTCCCCCTTGCACTGTAGCTCTGATGTGTCATTCAGAACGTACCAATTCAATATTAAGACGGTTTTGCTTTATTGCTACAGCTATTTCCAAATGGATTTTCCCTTTTTTTCTATCATTACACATCTGGATAAATATGGGTGTTCCTTTCTGAAATAAAATGATACAGGGTGATTGTTGCACTTCAAGGTAATAAATAGAGGTAATTGCTAAGCTGACTATGGAATAAGCTACAGATAAGTCTGGATAAGCTACAGATGAGTTTGGGAAAATTAGACCTGACAGATCTCTGTATGCATTTCAAGCTGAATTTCTGTTGAACAGGTAATTTGTATCTATATCAGAGTTTTCATAAAAAACACTCATTTTTATAAATATATCTGAAAATTCTTTTTGTTGATTACAATGTAAGAAAGAAAGAGTAACTGTGTATGGAAAATGATAAAGTAGCCTGTTGATAATAAATATTTGTCAGGTCTTGTCACATCTGTACACATTCCAATGTTACTGAAGAGACACCACACTGATAAAAAAAAATATCCTCAGAAAAATCAATGGATTTTGAGCTAAAGCAGTTGCTAAACACACAGAAAACATCTTTATCCAACAGCCATAGTGCTGTGAAAATTCCCAAGCCTTGCATTGGTACAGCTAAGGAAAATTTAATCTTCCCAAATACTCATCAGGGCACTCCATCCTGCAGACCTGACAGCCCCACTTATAATTAATTATACAATTTCGATGGGAATATCGACTAAACAAAGCTATAAATCATAGAAAAAGTCAATAGGCATGGACACATTCAATCATGTCCCGACCAATGATTACTACTCTTAAAATACAATAATTATTTTCAGGAGCCAGCTTGAATTAAATTTCTGTCAGGCTGGTACAAGACCGGCGGTTGATGAAGGATGCGATGGATTTTTTGGGTTGAATTCGGCACAGAGACATTTATCCTTTCAGATAGGTAGTTTGTTTTTAGTGATCATGGTGCTGTGTGTTTAACTAGACCATGAAGATTAGATTATCTCCAATGGCTCATTATATCGTTTATCTTTTCCTTCCATGTTTGATCTGGAAGATTTCCTGCTTCTTGATGCATGAATGGAATGACTGCTGATTTTCAAATGGAAGGTGCTTAAGTGGGGTGATTCTGCCTTCACACACCCTGTCCATGTGTGCAGAGTCAACCAGCAGCCACCCGGCATGCCAGCGGGATGTGGAGAAGGAGCAGCTGTGCTCCGAGTGGTAAAAATAAACACAACAAGCACTGGAGTCATTTTAAACAAGCTAAGTATTATCACCATACAGACAGGGAAATCCAGGACAGGAGTGGGAGTGGTATGGAACCAGGAATTGGGACTAGTGTCGCCGCTTTGAATTAATGTCCCCAGAACTGCAAAACATCTGTGAAAGAAGCATTGCCTATTTCCCAAGGATGCATTCACCTTGTGAATTTAAGAAAGACAAACCACAAACCAACTTATCTCACAGTAACTTAGTTTTTAAGGTATGTTGCCCGCACAGATCTATCTCGTGGTGAGCACAGAGGCCACACACGAAGGATGTGCTGTGAGAAGGGACAGCAGTCCCAGATAACAGGATGGACATCAAGAGATGCTGAGAGGAGAAACAACTTCATTTGCCCCATGGTCTGAGCCATCAAACATTTACAGCCTCGAGAGATGAGTGAGACCTCAGATTCTCACATGGAATCAACCTCCAGGGTGCAAGTCAACTTAAACCCAGAGAGGGTAAATAGGGCTTCAGCTGTCCTCCTGGGCCTGGGTCCCTGCAGACAGCCCACCAAACCACCCAGTTCCCTATGAACAGCAAGCAAATCAGCCATAGGCAGGAGAGGAGAAGAGAAGGGAAAGCCCTGGGTGCTGTACATCCTCCCCCACTGCCATGAGCAGCAATCTGTTCTGGGAGCAGCAGGAGCACCGTGCCCTTGGCACAGAGTGGAGACCAGGGCACACATGAAGGGCTCTCAGAGCAGCTGAGGCACAGAAGACAAACCCTTTGTCTTCTTTTAGTCTGGGTATGAGGAAGGAAGGTGAAACTCAGTCACCCTGAGGACAGGACTGAAGAAGGAAGGGGAACCCTGTCTAGCTTGCCAGCCTGCACAAACCACTGTGCCACGCGCAGCTCCTGCAGAACACACCGAGATCTCTGAGGATTTTCCTTCTCTAGGGTGCCTCAGCATTCTCAACACACGAATGCCTTGGTCTATAACCTGTGCTGAGATCTGGTACAAGCTGCCTAGCAGAGCTCTTCTGATGTCAGAGAAGTTGGGACCATTTCCACAAACCACATCATCCACAATAAAGCACACACACAACATAGATATTCCCAAACCTTAGATGAAATGGAGAAAGCTGCAAGCAGTGATGTAGAGATTTTCCAAAAGAAAGTGTCTACATTTTGACATAAAATCATGTTAAAGATTAAAAGCCATTCTCTACAGAAAAATCATAGCCCTCATTACAAATCAGAACGTTAAGTGTTCCCTGCTTTCTCCTCAGGAAGCCCCATATGGTTGCCGAACAGTGCCAGTCTGCTGCAGAGTTTGAGGTTTCTATGCTCTTTAGTCACATTTCTATTATTCTTTGTACACTCGGAAGTCCTGGGTATTTTCAGAACAGCTTTGTAATAAGGGTTTTTCCTAAGTAACTATGGTGCAAAAGGAAGAGCTAGTAAAGGAATAGGATGTTTGAAGACATACAACCAGAAGAAGAAAAGTGAATCATCATGCATATTTAATCTACATTTTTTTCTGTGAAAAAGAAGGTAAACAGAAGCTAAAGCTAAGAAGCTGTACACAAAATAACAGTCTAAATGGGGAGGAAATTTAGAGGAGTTACTGTTTTAGACTAATTATCTCCTCTCTCATTCTGTAAACATGAGGACTGATAAGATAAAGGGCTGGTAGAGAAATACAATTTGTATATGAGTTTCCAACTTATTCCTTCAAAAGTGTTTAGCAATGGACTTACCGCAGTGCCATTGTTATCTCTAAATACATCTTGATTAAAGTAGTCAAAGAGTTTCTTTTCTAACTGTAGCATAACCTAAAAAACAACAGAGAAGAAAGGTCAGCAAAGCTCTTGGACTCAGCTACCCAACAGACAGATGTTTTGGTGACCCTTCTAGAGATGTGCAGCCCTTTAAAGCTCCACGATGTGTCCACATGGCTAAAGCTCCTTGTCAGCTCACCCACTGGGGTGACTGGCAATCACTTGCAGAGATCCAATTAACTGAGCATTAGGTGTGACAACCTATATCCCTCCCTCCCTCCCTTTAAATTATCAGTTTGAAACAACTACATTCATGCTTTGCAGAAAGGAAAGTGAACACTCAACTGGGTTTCTATTTACACAGGGGGTGCTGGGGGCATGGAGCTGTTTACCTTTCGGTCATTATCAGATTCACGAAATATTAGCTTGACTACTTCATTTGTGTCAGCTGCCCGGATGGTCTGCATCGTCGCCTTCGCACACAGTGTCTGGTGAAGAAGCACACGGGAGAGGGAGCACAGGTTATGTGAAACAGAAGGCCACGTTTAATTGAACTTCATCAACCCGCGCGTCTTCTATGCCCACCTGAAAATATGATTTACTGTAGGTCAAAACACAAAGCATTGCTAATTGAAGTCAGTTCCGCTCGTGATGGATTTAGAACAATAAATTGAATTTACCGTTTGGAGAGAAATGGGTGATGTTAAGAAAATATCAATCAGATAAGGCAAATAGTCATTTAACTTACTACCAGTTGCACAGGTTCTCTCCCAGGTTTGACATTCTATCACACATGACTTGTAAACAACCTCAAAAGCCACTTTCTACAGCTAAGGAGTCCCAGGCCCTACCCGCTTCAGTACCTGCACTGGCACTGCAGTTCAGTGCATTAAACCTCCTCTGTGGAAACTTCTACCTTGTACATTAGAGTTCCAAGCATAATCTGAAGTCCAAGCAACACTTAGACAACCCGGCAATGTTTCATATTTTACTCTGGATAGCAAATTCCCAATGCATCTTCAAAATAAGAGACAGCAGCACATCTCTAGATATTCTGAGGACTGGGTGTCTACCATGTGTTATCAACAGAACTTTTTCAGGCACGGAGTACGGATTTCTGAAGACCTGTCATCTTGGAGCCCAGTTTCAATGCAATTAAAGCTGACATAGAGAATAACACAGAATAAACAGGTTGTTTAAGGGTTTGCTGTGTAAAGGTGAAAATCTGTAGCTTTTAGCAAAGCAGTTAGGCATATATAAAGACTGATGGATCCTACACGGTTGTGAAGCTTTAAGTCTGTTAAGTGCCTGAGGAGCAGAAGCAGAGTGCATGTGAACTGGGGCGGGCTGCTGCTCTCCTGCTGGGGCAAAGCTACACACAGATACTTCCCTGCCCTGCCTGCTCCAGTCCTTTCCATACCGTCTTCATTTTGCATAATATTAACTTATAAAATAGACGTGTTCTGTGGTAATAGGGTAATAGAATTTCACAACCTACTACAAGCTTCTTTCTCTCACAGACAGAAGTATTTACACAGAGATTCATTACTAGAAGTGCAGGATCTGTCAGACACGATGCCATGAAGCTACAGCTTACTTCTCAGTTCTCATCCTGAATTTCTTCTGAAGGAAAAAGTACACACCACACACGTCTTTTTAAACCCAAATCCACCTGCTTCCCAGTATTTTAGATCTCAGCTGAGGTTACCAGTGTCAGAATGGAAACAATCTGTCAATGGACTTTTTGCTCCCACTCCATAGAAAGATGTTAAAGAATGATCCTTAATAAAGGCCCCTGTGCGTTGCCACAGCACAAACAAAAGCAGTAGGCCAAGCAGCAATTTCATTTTTAAAGGATAACCTGAGCGTGATTCATTAAGAATAAAACACAAATCTGTTTATTTTCTTCAGGTCTGTGAACTGAGCAGGTGCTGATTCCCCACTTGGCTGAATAAACGATGCCCTTTGCTGACAGTTTTTTCTTGTTTGCTGCCCTGCAAGAAGCAATGCCCCGGCTATGGTCTCCCAGCAGCTCTGGTTTACCCTGGAAACCCGGCACAGTGATGGCACCCGTGCAGCCCTGGCAGGAGGTGTGTGTGCAATCGCTCCCGCTGCAGCCCTGGCAGGAGGTGTGTGTGCAATCACTCCCGCTGCAGAATGCCCTGGCAGGAGGTGTGTGTGCAATCACTCCCGCTGCAGAATGCCCTGGCCACACGGGCACAGCTGGGGCTGCCCTGTGGGAGCTCACCTGGGCTGCAGAGTGAAGGTGGCTGTGGGAGAGGCTCGGGAGAGGGGAGATGGGGCAGGGCTGGTTAGCCGCAGCGGCTGCTGGCAGGGAGGAGGGGCACGGCAGGCGGCGGGAGGTGCAGGTACCGCTCGTTTCACGGCAGTGCCACACGCCGTGCCCGGTGCCCGGTGCGGCAGGGTCCCTCTGCAGCCTGGTGAGCGCGCTGCCATCTGTGCGCGGTGATGCGCGGCCAGCCCCGCTGCCATTGAAATTCAGAGCACGCAGCAGCTCATCGGGTCAAGCCCCAAAAAGAGCGCTTTGGGCTCATGTGTCACAAATCAGTCTGGTCGCCTTTAACCAGCACACCAGCTCAGAACAAGCACCCGAACAAACCAAAGCGGAAAACCCGCCGCTCTCCAAAGCCGGTTTCTAAAGCCCTAACAAATCGCTCCATCTTTCACTCATTTAAACTTTCCAAATGAGGGTCAATACGGTCCCCAAGCATCCAAATGCTAATGCGCTTAAGTGCGCTTAAGCAGCTTTCCAGAGTGAATGGGCCAAAGAAGGGCTCCAAAAGACAAGGCAGAGTTACTGTCACTGTCAAAAAGTCATTGTAGCCACCCCCGGAGTAGCTGCAATTCAAGAAATTCATGATTTCTGTCTCTTAAAGGCATCTGCTTGAGAACACTTTTTTTTTCTGAGCTGCTTTATCTCACAACTTCAGGCCCGTTCTAAAAGAAAAAACCCCGCGATGGACTCCTGAGAACCGGTACAGAGAAAGGGCCACATACCTTATTGCTTTCAAATTTCACACGCACAAAACGTTACCTTATTCACAGACAAAAAGTGATTGGGCAAAGGTTCATTTCTTATACAAGCTGGAGCACTCCTTTTTTCCTCCTCCTTTCAATTGCTACACAGTCGTAGTCACCCAAGCAGAAAACTTTGTGGAACATGTGCCTTTTTAGACAAGCCTGCTTGTGAAGGGATTTTTTGTTGCTGCTAAAGAAAATAAAAATGCTATGAAAACACTCTGTTTCTTTTTGGGTATTTCCCCAGGGGTGCTCCTTCACAAAGGCAGAAGGGGGGAAATCAGAGAGCAAAACTCTACTCAAGTTATCTTTAAAAAAAGAAATCTTTTTTCTTTGGAAGCAAGACTGGGTTAGGAAGTTTCCAGGAGAGCTGAGAAAACTCGGCATTCAGCCTTTGATTAGCAAACAGATGTGTCCTACTCCCCCCTTCACAAACACTGCCCACATAGGTAGATGTGTCTTAGTGTTTTAAAACAATTATGTGTGATCGTTTATCTATGTAGAATTGTAAATCACAGCAGTAACTTTTCTGGTACTTGCCCTGGAAAGCAATAAAAACACACTGTGATGCTAAGCTAGGAGTGAAAGTTTTTTGTAGTGAGAGACAAATCTGGAATTTCTCCCAAACCTGCAATCCCCAGAAACTGGAAACCTCTTGGTTTACAGCAAAACACAACCTTGAAATGCATCTGCTCCCATATAATACAACACACTGAAATATTTCAGACTGCATTTCTGCATACTTGGAGCAAAAAGGGATAGAGACATTACAGCAGTGGTAACACACGGAACACACACTGCTCTGTACTCTGCACTGAGCCCCTGGCAGCCGTGAGCTGCACAACTTTCCCCAGCACTGCTCCCGGGGACACTGGAGCTGCTTCTACACTGACTTTCCACTCCTGCCATCTCAATGTTCCACCTCTTCACAGCGGACTTACTTGTACACTTGTCATTACTTCTACAATTAATTTCTTTTTTAATACAGTACCCAAGCACACACACACACACACTCAAACTTCCCTGCTGCCTCTGTTTACTCATCCTCAAGATCTGTATTTAATTAGAATACTCTTTTTAGGACATTATTACTGTTAAATATTCTAACAAAAACAAACAAATAAACCCTCAACAAACCACAAACCAAAACAAAAAAAATCACACCAAAACCAAAAAATATAATATACTAATTGCTCCTTTAATTAAAGAAGCTCAATAGTAGCTACTGCAATTTCCAGTAAGCCACACAGATTAAAACAGGAGTGTTTGCTGCTAAAAGTGGCAGGAGAGAAGAGCAGAGTCTGAAGAATGCCAACATGAGCCAGATGAAATAAGATCTTGAGCACATGAGCAACTAAATCAATTAAATTTAAGATGTTTCATTTTATTCCAGTTACATACTCTGTGGATTCTGGCAGGATAGAAAAGACAGAGGTACATGTATCATCTCATTACGACAGCGAAATACTTCTTCTGAAATGCTGCTCAAAACCCAAAATCAATCTGACACTTATTAAATTAGGATAATCAAATGCTTTTTTATTATTATCTGGATGCAAATTGCATTTGAAACAATCAGCGAGGTAAGAGATCCGCTACTTTGGGAATAACAGGAACATCTGTCTTCCTCGGGCTCCTCCTTGCCTATGAGGGGCTGACGTGATTTCCTGGGCACTGGGAATGCACTAACGGTAAATTCGCCAAATCGTTTAACCCGAGAGAAAGAAAATTCTCAAGTAAGAAAGGCAAAGCTCACTGCAACTTTCTGAGTCCATGAACACTGTGTGTTTAGCTACAGGATAAGGTAATATTGTGGTTTTGACACTACCTGCCATAGGAAAGGAGGCTGAGGAATTCAGCCATACAGATGCTGCTCACCATCAGGGAAAGCAGAGCTCAGCTCCCCGATGGAAGGCAAGCAAAATCCAGCTGAGGGCACGTGTGCCCTCTCTTGAAAAACTATTCCTCAGACTCTGTTAACTCCTGTTAGCTTTGACTGGGTGGAAATAGCAACAGGGTCTCTGAGATATACTATGAGCTGCCAGGAGCAGGAATTTAACTCAGCAGTGAGATAAATTTATGTTAGTTAAACAAAGGACAAATATAAAAAGTATTAATGAGAAGCCAGTGCAAGTATTAATGGAATTAGTTTCCCTGTGCATGTTCCCAGAGGAGGGAGCTCCTGCCAGAGGTGCTGGGAGGCCTGGGTGGGTCAGGGGGCCCGAGGCCCCTGCGCAGCTCCCGCCTTTCCTCGGCACACAGCTCGGGTCACACACAGCCCAGCTGCTGATGGGGATCCGTGCAAACTGCATCAGGCTGCTGCCTGCCTGGGCCTGACTGAACCCACAGGCAGGTGACCAGCTCCACCAGCAGCACCAGTTCCACCCCCAGTGAAAGCTGGGCCCAGAACCTGCCCCAGGTCTACAGGCAATAGGGGAAGGCTTCTGGCAAAGGGATCCCTGCCCCCTTTTAAAGCTCTCAGTTTAGATTCCCTTGAAGACACTGATAGTAAGGTTTAGATGTGTTTGGGACTTGGTTTAGAACTGGAGAAACCCTACGCCAGAGTGTCTGAAAATTTGTCTGCTAGAAAAATCCCTTTCCTTGCTCTTGTCCATCTTCCTGGTCATTTGGCATCACTACTTGATGTGAAGTAGGGTCCCAGGGGAGTTTCCAAAGACAATTATTTGCCTTTCCATAATTACAGGAACTGGAACAGTCCAGCTACTTCGATGGAAATCTCGTGTATGTGCTGTCTTGTCCCATGATGTGTGAACCTCCTGAGATTTTTTCAGACAATCTTCCCTTCCATGACTTTCTCTGCTCTGGCCTAACAGTGATACCAGCTTGAAAATGTCCTGGTTGGAAACCTTCACAGCACTCACCCTTTTTCTACTCCACCTGACTAAGCAGAGACTGCATGTATTGTTCCTGTTAAGCAAAGACTTTGATGAAGCACACAGGATCTGTGATGTAAATCTGTTTCTGTAGAGAAACGTAAAATCCCCCCTTCTTGAATTCAGGAGGAATGAAATAAGAGGCAGCTTCTCTGCTTCTAGCTAAGCTTGCTTTTATCTAACTTTCAGACTAAGAACCTTCTATTTCTTTTAATTTTAAAAGAAAAATAGCCCATGAACCCCATCTGCTCCCCTGGGCCCTGCAATTGCTTTTGCTTTTGAGTGGCAACATTTGCCTGTTAGCCTGATGGTGCTATTGTTTCTGCTGGCTCCATGAGTAATGGTGTCTTACAGATGTAAGAAATAAACGTGGGAGCAGTAACATGAAGCAGCAAAAATGGAAGCCAACACCTAACAAAATTCTTCAGTGCTTGTCTGTATTCAAGAAGCAGACACTGCAGGTTCCAAGGCACTGGGGTTGTCAGCTTTGCTCCTGCAGAGCTGGCTGGGAGGGATGAACATGCTGCCTGAGCTCGGCTGCCAGAGCCCCACACAGGGCACCATCCCCATGGCATCTCAGTCAGAACACAGCACAGCCCAGAAACAGTCCTGGGCAGCATTCTGTTCCACAAACTAGCACTGCCCACAGGAGTAAATTCATGTATTTGCTATTCAAACCAGCGGGGAGTTTTGTGCAGAATCAGTGGCTGGAGATCGAGGCTCACCCCTGACGACTGCGAACCTTGGGCCTACACAAAGCAGACTGAGAACAGCAGGAACCACCTGTGTTCGGTGCACACCCAACACACCCCTCAACAGCATTTTTGCACCGAGCTTACCCTCAGAAAATAAAATCAGACCCAACTTTTAAACACAAATTGCTGGCTAATTCGGAAATCAAACCTTTTATCTACCCAGACCCTGTAGGCCCTCAGGCAGGGATGAGCCACTTTTAGCCACAAAGTAAGACATACAGAGAAGTACAAAACATTTTTGTTTTTTCCTATAACACATAATAGCAAAAATAATGAATCCCTTAAACAAAGAGGGAACCTGAGACCTGGATCAGGAAAGTGGCTTGCCCAAGGCACCCGTGTGTCTGGGCTCCAGCTCTCGCCAGGCCACGCACACGGTGAGTGGCTCCGCACCCGCCATCCCCCCAGACAACACCAGTCTGTAGGGCCAAGTGCAAGGATGATGGTGTTCTTCTGTCCTTTCCTGTCTGTGGGAAAAGAAAACCCCTCCTCTAAATTACCTTTACTCTTTAAAGGAGCAAATACAACAGGAAAATAATTTTGAGTTCATTGTATCTGTTTTTCTGACCTGGGAGTGTGAAATTCACTATGTTAGTAACTGGAATGTGCCGTACAGTCATGGAGAGAGTAAGGCCTGGCTATCAGGTGATCCTTGCTGATGCAAGGTGTGGATTATTTTCTTACTGTGTTTTTCCCTTTTCTCTGCTTCCCTGGCCTCCCTCAGTTGAGTCTTTTTCATCCTGCCATATCTCATTCATATCTCATCGATGTGCTCCCTGACTGGTTCCACATCATTTGCTCCTTTATTCACTTTTGAAATGGAATATGAGTAGAGCAGCCTGTAAGTTCCAATAATCCTTTTTAGCTAGTTATGTTCAAATAGCTCAGAGAGCCATGAGACAGGACTGCTGAATTGTCCTCCTCTCCCATTGCTGCTGTCGTGCAGCCTCCAAGCAGTTGTGGCAGCACCTTGGCCGTGAAGATGCAGAGCACTTATTCACACATTAAAATGAATTAAGGGTATTTCTGTGTATATTCAGTGCTGGATGTGGACCCATGATTTGCTGTATTCTCCTTGGCAAACAGTAAGGTGAACTGACTGATTGGTACGTGTGTGATACATACACCAGACCCTGGCAACATACAAACCAGCTGTGGTTGGCATGTTCTACTTACTGCCTCTCTTCACCACCCCTGGTAAGGGAGTTTTGTGTCCTCTCTGTGTGGTTTCTGATGCTATGGGAATGCAGGGCTCGTGTGTGGCAGTGATATTCAGAATCCCCTCCAGGACACTGCCTCCACTGAGCAGGCACAAAGCTCAGATGCTGACCAGCAACAAATTGCAACGCAGCCCTCGACCAGCAAGAGTGACATGATCAGAGAGAGAGGAAGAGAAAAGAGGAAAATTCAGAGCAACAGCAACTTCACGCTGCTGGCTGAGGATCCAGAGGGATTTAACCCAGCAACAAATGCTGACCCCTGGTTCATGTGACACCACTGAGGGAGGACTGAAGGCTCTGCCAGAAACGCGGCTTCCATGGTCCCCCTGCTCCTAAGGACCAATGATCCAGCTGAAGGGGATGGGGGCCCAACTGGGAAAAAAACAGAAAGCATATTCTACAGACTTTCTGAAACACAGAGCAATTTTTCTTTCCTCAACCCGAACCAGGACTGAAACACGTTGAGAAACACCAAGAGCTCCCAATTAGCAGAGGGAGGGAGAAATGCAAGTCCAGAAGCATTACCACTGCATCACCCTCAGCTAACAGCTGCGGACGCGCTCGTCAAGTGCTATTCTTCCCGCTGTACCTTTAAGTGCTGTTAAATTCATTTGTCACTTGATGGAAAGCCAACAGGCTACAAATCTCCCAAGCCCCTCTGGCGCTGAATAGTGACAGGAGTGTTCTGTTCCGCCGTAAGAAAACATTTGTGTGCGTCTCTGTCCGGAGTCATACATGCTACTTTAACTCATCTGCCTCCCCATTCTCTCCGGCCCAGGAGGACAAATTGCTCACTGTGGCTCCCTTTCAGAGGCAGTACAGCGGGCAAAGAATCATGACTGAGCAGAAACACAAGAAACAGGCACATAAAAATTCATCACTTTGGCCTCCTGACCTCTTGCCACTGGGTTTGGCAAACCCCGTCTCAAAAAGTAGCACCAAGGGAGAGCTGAGCAGACCGGCTGAGTGAAATTACTGACAGAAAATACCTTGGACACAGGAAAACCCCACCAGATGCTTCATTGTCTTTGCAGAGAAGTAGTGCTGAAAAAGGGGGTGATCTACCACATGGCATATTGGGTGGAATAAGTAGTGCCATTGTTTCAGAGCAGCTCTGTCACTTTACTGACTGCAGTACAAAGAGGTGTAAAGCAAGATTTAATCCTGACTTTTTAGTCAGCAGATTAAAACCAATCATGCCAGATGTCCACAAGACTGTTTAACATACAGAAAGCTTTTTCATACTCTACAAAAAACTGAAAGCTGTAATAACTTCTTCTTTATTTCCTCTAGAGAGGCCTTTAGTCAGAAAAAAGGGAGATGTTGTAATAGACTTTAAGATGTGCTATTAATTTTTACTCCAGCCTTTCCTCTTTTCCCGTTTGAGACAAAGCTGAACACAGTAAATTCTTCCACCCATCCCAAACCAGACAGGTATACCAAAGAAAACCACCGGTATCAAAAAGGCTGCAATTTGGAAACTAAATCACACCCTAAGGCCAGAAAACCCCTCTCCGTGGAACCTGCGATGCAAGATACAGCAGTGTGCTGATGCGTGTGTGACTGGTAAACACACCTGGATCAAGGTGTGCTTGGGTGACATGCTGCACAGGTGACGTGCTGCACAGGTGACGTGCTGCACGGGTGACATGCCTTACAGGTGATGTGCTGCACGGGTGACGTGCCTTATGGGTGATGTGCTGTACAAATATTATATATATGTATATAATATTTGTACAAATATATGTACAAATATAAATATTATCACAAATTCCATGATTACTTTTAAAACGCGTATTATTTTTTTCTGCTGTACTACAAGAGAGTGTCCCCTCCCTGACTTTCCATAGCCCTAAATGTTGGTGAACTGAACAAAACCCAGAATGTTTAGTTTTTTGTACTAAATTGATAATCATTTATGCATTTAAGAAAAATTTTTAAAAAACCCCACAACTTAACTTTGGGAAAAAAAAAAAAAAAAAGGTTTACAAAAACATTCATTCCCTTAAAATTCCAGTATAAAACTGATGTGTATCACATACATCATTTACTACTCAGAAGCTATATGGCAGCAAGACAATGCCCCGCTTGGTATCCCTTATCCCTCAGATGCCTCTGGAAAAAAATCCAATTCCACTATCCCGTGTGTTTTCTTGTCACACACCTGAACAAAACCCGCACTGAAAGCTCCC